>CATIWK010387904.1:0-16835 GCA_949634005.1 Mallotus japonicus
CCATGCTTCATGCCGTGCTTGAAACAAGTCTTTACTTCTTTTAATTTCCTCTTTAGACACACCTACAAAAACGGAAAATAAATTAATATCAAACAAAAACTCCTTAAAATATGCTTTAAATAATAAAATCCTAATCAAACACTAACACTAATATATTTCCTAATTAAATATATATACTACCCAAATTACTCTAATTTTTATTCAATAATTCATTAAAAATCAACTCAAAATACACGTAAATATAACATACATGACGTCTCGATCAAAACTTTCAACTCTGCTCTGTCTCTATTTCTCATGTAATAGATTGAAAAAAAATTGAAGTTATTGAATCAATTTCGCTGTGACATTTTTAATTTTTCCTTCTCATTTCAACATCTTCATTCATCTAAGCTTTTGGTTGCTTCATTAGTGGACTGGGGGTATAGAGATTAGTGTGCAGGTGGTAAGCTCTCGTTATTTGCATGTGAAAGAAAAGTTTATTTTTTTTTCAATGCATGTTGCATTTGTGTTAAGATATACCTCTGACATAGGTTTTTTATACTTTTATAGAAAAGGAGGTAAAGGTTTAGTGGTCCTGGGTCAGTGACAGTGCAAAACGAAGCTTTTTATGGGGTCTACATATGAAGATATCAACTTCGAATGAAGGTAATGTTGAACACTTTGATTTGAATATTGCAATTTTGTTATACATTGTGGTAAAACCCTAACTTTTATAACATAAAATATTACTTGGTAAGCTAAACAGTGGGTAAAATGCAAGAAAACAACATGAATGTATGTTGAGTTGAAAACAAAAAACAGTAATATCAGTTATTTATGTTATTACTTTATATATGTGATTGTAATTGAAAAAATACATTAAAACATGTATTTTTTACAGACCCGGCATACCTAGAGGAATTTTGGGTGAATCTGCACTTTTGGGGTGAATTTAGTGAATGGGGTTATTTGGATGAGGAAGTGGATCATAAGTATTTTGATGTTGACACAATACCTTTGGTTAGACTGGATCTTTGGGCATCAAATATAGGTATTGAAGGAGAAGTCCAATTCTATTAGGTAAAACCAAATAAGGACTTTAATTCAAGTAGGAAACTTTTAGAAAATGATGCATCTGTATATGAAATGGCATTAAGTGCTGCTGATGTTGGGGAGGTAGATGTATATGTCAGACATTTAACTGAGGAAGAGGTTGAAGAAGCATGCAATCCTGCGAAGGGCAGCAGTGTAGTTATTGAAGAGATAGTAGAAGATAATGACAATGAAGGTAATGTTAGAAGACTGGAGTTAATGCTGGTAGGTCAGACAAAGTTGGTGGAAATAAGTACTTGGGTGATGGTTTGATGTTACTTGAAGGACCACCTGTGGAAGAATTTAATGAGTCTGAAAAAGATGCCTATGTGGATGATTTTGGAAGAGCAAATGCAAGTGTTCCAACAAGAGAATTTAAAGCTCATGATGATGCTATTGGGGAAGCAGACATTGAACAGTCTGAAGAAGACAAACTAAATAATTTTTTTAATCCTGAATACAATAGAGTTAATGGGGATGAGAATCTGATATCTGTTCTTAGAGAGACTAGAAAACTGAAGAATGGTTCTAATGCAAGAGCTGGGCAAGATAAGGCTGTTGCAGGGGGTCAGACAGACCAAGATATGCAGACAGAGGCTCAAGTGCACCAAGAAACTGATGGGGTAGCTGCTGATAATGATGAGCAGCCTGATCCTCATGTTGATGCAGGGGAAGTTGAGGTTGAACAACCAAAGGGTCATACTCGAAGGCATATGGGTGGAAGACCAAGAAAAGATGGGGCTAGAATCAGGTCTGGTAGGGTAGCTACAACTGTTAGGTATCAAGATAATAAAGTTGAATCAGAGTATGAGTTAGATGAGGAGCTGTATAGTGCCTCAAATTCTGAATGTGAAAAACTGGGATAGAAGTCAAAGAAAAAGAGATTTCCAAGTTTCCATGTTGAGAAAGACTTAAATAACCCTCACTTTGTCATTGGGATGCTGTTTTGGAACAAAGATGAGTTCAAAGAAGCATGCAAACATTGGGGCATTAAGCATAGGTACCAGGTACACTTTCTAACTAATACTAAGGTTAAAGTCAGATGTGAATGCTACAGTAAATGTGGTTTTTGGATTTATGCTTGCAAGATGAACAAGCATGATGATAATGACAATACATTTCAGCTTAGGACTTTCAATTTGAAACACAAGTGTGCTAAAAAACATAAGAACTTTCATGTTTCATCAACTTTGCTTGCTCAAAAGTACATTGATGAGTTTAGAGTTGATCCTTCTTGGAAAATTGAAAGCTTTATTCAAAGAGTAAAAAAGGATATGAAGTACACAATCACTAAAATAATGGCATGGAGAGCAAGGGATCATGCATTGAAGGCAATCAATAGAGATTGGAAGGAGCAGTATGGGCTATTGCATGCATACAGAAATGAGCTTTTAAGAACTAATCCAGGAAGCACTGTCGAATTCAAAGAGCCAAAGGGCCCATTTGCTGGAATGTATGTGTGTATTGATGGATTAAAAAAGGCTTTCAAAGCTGGTTGTAGGCCCTTCGTTTGCTTAGATGGTTGTTGGTTAAAAAGGAATTATGGGGGCCAGTTGCTAGCTGCAACTGGGGTAGACCCTAATGAATGCATTTTGCCAATTGCCTGGACTATTGTCAAGACAGAAAACACAGAAACATGGACATGGTTTTTGGAGCTCCTCAAAGATAACCTAGAGATGAATAACTCTAACCATTGGCTGTTTATGTCTGGCAGACAAAAGGTAACTTTCAGAGCTACTTTCAATTTTTTATGTTTTATTTCTCCATTTTTTTGATATCCTTATTTAAATTGTGCAGGGTCTTATTCGAGCTGTGACAGATCTATTCCCAAACTCTGAACACAGGTTTTGTGTCAGACATATGTGGACAAACTTACATGGGAAGTTTAGGACAAGCACTATAAGCTAGCTGAAGGAATTAAAAGATTTTTTTTGGAATGCAACAAGGTCAACTTACCAAGCCGAGCTGGAACATTGGTTGGAGGAGATTAAGAAGAAGTATCCACATGCAAAGGAGTGGTTAAATGACATGCCTTGTGAGCAGTGGAGCAAAGCCTGTTTTGGCAACACTACAAAATGTGACATCGTGTTGAACAACCTAAGCGAGTGCTTCAACAAGCATATGTTAAAAGCTAGAGAGAAGCCTATTGTTACAATGTTAGAGATGATCAGATCTCAACTTATAAAGAGACTGAATTCAAAGCAAGTGTTAGTTCAAGGGAGTTATTTGCCCTAAAATTAAAAGAAGCTAGCTGTAAATAAGGAGATGTCTTATAATTATCAAGCTGAGTTTGCAGGTTCTCCTAAAGTACAGGTTATTGGACCATATAGGCAATTTGTAGTGGACATAGAAATAAGAACTTATGCTTGCAGGAGGTGGGACCTACAGGCATCCCATGCCACTATGCTTGTGCCTGCATCCTTGAAAATAATGAACAGCCTAAGAAGTACACGAATGATTATTATTCTGTTCAAACCTACAACAAGGTGTATGGCAATGTTATTAACCCTACAAATAGGCCAAATATATTGGAAAAGGTTACAAATGCACTTGGTGTTATTATTGCACAATCTCTTGTAAACACAAAAAGAGGAGGACGAGTTATGGCCAGACGCAAGGAAGCAGCTGAACAAGAGAAACAAAAAGATAAGAAAAAGAAGTCCAAGCAAATAATGAACTTGACTGGAGTTGTCACAATCAAATGTAGTGTTTGTGGACAGCTAGGCCATAACAAAAGACACCATAATGTAAGTGGGGCTTTCTCCTTTAAGAATGTTTTGGATTGATTTGTTGATGTTGATATTATCATATTTTGGGTTGTCTCCTTTATTGGTGTAGTCCTCAAAGAAAACAATAGAAAAAGCTAGTGGGGCTGCATGTGCCACACCATCATCAACACCAATCATTGTTCAGTGGATGATGGATGTAAGTTTAAAATTATTTGTAGTTCACTTTAATATTTCACTTTTTGGTGGCAGTGAATTATATTGTTGTTTAGTGAACAACAGGGAACTAGTACCATTTGTTCATTTGGAACAACTAGTTCTCCATTTCCCTTTGAAAGAGCTGATGTGAGTAGCTTTGTGTACAAAACTATGTTTGTTAAAGGCTTTAATTGCATATAATGTTTTTAGTATGTTTGGTTCATTTTTTGTTGTAATTTTTTTGTTAGAGGAGCACATATGTCCAACCATCTCAGCAAAGCACAGCTGCCCAAGAATCTCAGAAAAGCATAGCTAACCAAGCTTCTCAGAGGAGCACAGCTGGCCAAGCCTCCTAGAGGAGCACAATGACTAAAACAGGTGGTTTGCAAAATGCAGCTTCAAGCGCATCTGCACAGCCTAAGAAGCAAACCAAAAGGGGCAGGTCAGTAGGAACACCTATTCCTTCATGATACATGCAACAGATGAAGAAGTCTAAGCAATGAATTAAGAGCATATTGAGTTTTTTGTGCATAGTTTTTGGATGTGACCCATGTCATTATGAACTTGACTGAATGGGTCCTTTACTTTTAAAGTGGATGAAACAACATCATTTTGTGTTTCAAAGTTGAAACCAAGCTCTATTTAATGGTTTCAAAGTTGAAACATTAGCAATAAAATATGTGATAGTTAACTGCTACTCAAATAATTTTTTTGGCAAAAAATGACAACTTCTACTTAAGCTTGAATATATATTCTTTTGTGTTCTTTGTACATTTTTTTTTTTTTTGCTTTGTATAACTTTTAGGAGATAAAATTTTTCATGCATTTAACTTAAAATTTCGTTTACATTTCATGGACATACTACGTTTGAAACAAAATACATAACAACTTCATCCTAAAACAGCCTACACCTACACTAACACCATACACCAACACCAACACTAGACACCAACACCATACACCAACACCAACATCGACTATATAATATAAGAGCATCTACAACATCTTACAACAATACCAGACAAATAAAAGGAAACACAGAACCCACTTCATTCTTGACATATTGACCTTCTTTCTTTCTGCATCTTTTTTCTCCTTCTCTAACCTGTCAACCTTTCTTAACAGCCCAATTATAACAATTCTTGATCTTGCATGCACAGGTGGATCAACCCATTGAAAGAAGTTGCATTGGTGATTATGTGACATTCAAAGGCATTGTCAAACCATTGGTAAATTTATTTTAACCATTAACAAGAGAAATCGAAGAATTTATTACCTGAATATTCCGGCATTCAAAAACCTCCTTCCTGGATTGGAGTTCGTCCATGAGGTTCTCAATGCCGCTTCAACTTGGCAAAAATAAGTAGGTATTTCGAATTCCATCTCCATGCAGCTTTTCTCCCAAATTTCTTCCTTTTTAAGTACTTGAGGGTTTTTCAAATTTTTTTGTGAACAGTTAGGGTTTAAAGAAATATGCTTGCTCAGTTAGGGTTTAATGAAATATGCTTGGGATTTTCAGTAGAAAGAAATTTTTTTTATTACATTTGTATGTAACGAGAGAGTGGCATTGATTAGACGAAGCCTAAGAAGCGATATGAGGTGAAAACCTTTAGTTACAGGGAGGCTCATGAGAGAGAGAGAGATGAGAGAGGGATGGGGAAATGGAAAAAAAATCAAAAAATTGATGACGTGGCACTTTATGATGTGTCACATGATGATGTGGCACTTTATGATGTGTCACATGATGACGTGGCACCTGGATCTGATGTGGGGCTGACATCTGACACATGGTTGGTCCATCGTGTTGATTTCTGGACACCTCAGCAGACACCTCAGCACCATGTCAACATTTTAGGTCATAAAATAGCTCTGGACACTTTGTTGGAAATTGCACCAAATGTTAGGCAGTTTACCGTTACATTTTGAAATGTAGATACCGTGGTGAAATAGGTACCAAAATATGGGTACCGTGAGTGAAATTTACCCACATGGGATGGCTGAAACTTAGAATGTTATTTATGATCTGATATTATTATTAAAATGTGAAGTGGGCTTGGCACTTTTGAAAATAAATTTGAACCGAAGTCCTCTGGATTGCGACCTTGCAGGCAGGCAGAGTTAGTCATTTTGGGTGTGGGCCGAAATGAGCTCAACCAGGAAACGAGTTTGGTCCATTAACCTGCCAAATTGGCGCCAAAACCTCCCGCCAAAACGCCACTCCATCCATCTATCTATCTATCGATCCGGTGGATGAGCAGAGGCTGACGGTAAAAGTTAGTGTGCCCTAACTAACACTGGGGAAATAGAAGAAAGAAAAGCGAGAAGAGGAGGGAAGAAATGGCATCAGATAATGCTAATGCTGCAGGGTCGACGAGTCCTCCAGAATCCCCAACCTCTGCTGGATTCAATACGGATCAACTTCCCCACAATAATACCAGCCAGAACTTCACCGACGACGATGAAGCCTCCGTCGATCCTGAAATCATTCGAGATGAGCCTGATGAACCCGAGGAGGAAGAGGAAGGAGAGGATCTATTCAACGATAATTTCATGGAGTTAGTTCTACTTGCTTTCTATCTTATGATTTCCACATTTCGTCTACTTCTTTTGAAACACTTACAGATAGCTATAACCAACTGAACTCGAAAATGAACGAAAATACATATATAAAATCAAACGCGTTCTTGCAGTGACTACCGGCGAATGGATGAGCACGACCAGTATGAATCCGTAGGACTGGATGAATCCCTGGAAGACGAGAGGGATTTAGATCAGATCATGCAGGACCGCAGGGCTGCTGAGATTGAGCTCGATGCCCGTGATTCCCGCCTTACCAACCGCAAACTTCCTCGCCTTCTTCACGACCATGGTACTTTCCCAATCCCTCCAATTTTTTTTATTGCTTATTTTCTCCGTTTGGAACTGGAACTCTTTTTCTTTCACTATTTCCTTGATTCGTTTCGACCATTTTTACTCTTACACGCCACAATCTAATCCTAATTATGAAATCAAATTATCCACGGTGAATTTTCCTTTTTCTTTTCTTTTTTTGTGTGTCTTTGGTGTGGTGCTTTACCCGCATTATCTGTAGCCCCATATCCTCCCACCGATTCAGTTCAGTTCATGATGGCTGCTCTTTTTTGAGGCTTTTTGTTTAGAATATAATAGCAGCCAAGAACTGCTTATGAATAACTACTTTTTATACAAATGTCAAGACTGATTGCCAAATTCCTAAATTCAATGTTATTAGGGTTTATTTGGCGAATTACTCAGAAGAATTATTGTATTAATGGGGTTGTTTTGATCCGTATTCGCTAATTTTGGTTGCAGACACTGATGATGACAGTTATAGGCCTCCAAAAAGGTCCAGAGCTGATTTCAGGCCTCCATCCTCTCAAAGAAGCAATGATGACACTGATGGCATGCAAAGCTCACCTGGAAGATCGCAGCGCCAACACCATTCAAGAGATGATGTTCCCATGACTGATCAAACTGATGATTATCCTTATGAGGTGATATAAAAGGCAGTCATGCTGTCCATGATCATTTAATACTTTTTTTCTGTATCAGTCTCATTACCATAAGCATTTTTCTATAGGATGAAGATGGTGATGAGGGCGAGTTTGAGATGTATCGAGTCCAAGGAACACTACGAGAATGGGTTACCAGAGACGAAGTTCGCCGTTTTATTGCCAAGAAATTCAAGGAATTTCTACTTACATATGTGAAAAAAGAAAATGAAGACTTTGAATATGTGCGCCTAATAAATGAGATGGTGTCAGGTGAAGCTTTCTTGCTCAGCTTTTCCACTTCCATTTTCAAGCCCTTGTACTGCTGCGCTATTCATCTCACTTATTTAAATATTGCATTTGCAGCTAATAAGTGTAGCCTGGAGATTGATTACAAACAATTTATCTTTGTCCATCCAAATATTGCCATCTGGCTTGCCGATGCACCTCAATCAGTCCTGGAAGTCATGGAAGAAGTTGCTGGAAGTGTCGTCTTCAGTTTACACCCGAACTATAAAAATATCCATCAAAAGATCTATGTTCGCGTTACCAGCTTACCAGTTTATGATCAGATCCGCAACATTAGGTAATATGTCGATGTCCATAGCATGCTTGTGTGTTGAAATGTTAGTTGATGTGTTATTAGTTCTTTCTTCCCCAAGGTTCAAACTTGTGCCAACGCATGATGATTTTCAGGCAGATCCATTTAAACACCATGATTCGTGTTGGGGGAGTTGTGACAAGGCGTTCGGGGGTATTCCCACAGCTGCAGCAGGTAAAATATGATTGCAACAAGTGTGGGGCAATTCTAGGACCATTCTTTCAGAGTTCCTACTCAGAAGTGAAAGTTGGTTCTTGCCCTGAATGCCAGTCAAAAGGACCATTTACTGTTAATATCGAGCAGGTGAAGTATCCGTATCTTTTTTGTCCTCTTTTTTTTTCAGCTGCTGCATTATGTTCAGTTGATTTATTTTATTATATTAAGGTTTTAATTTGTTTTTCAACTAGATTATTTTTTTACAGCTGAATAAGTTTTATTTCTAAAAGCTTTGAACTCGTACATGTCCTATGCCTTGCTGCAGACAATTTACCGAAATTACCAGAAACTTACACTGCAAGAAAGTCCAGGAATTGTGCCTGCTGGTCGGCTTCCAAGATACAAAGAAGTGATACTGTTGAATGATTTGATTGATTGTGCCCGTCCTGGGGAAGAGATTGTATAATCCTTTTCTTTGGCTTCTTTGTTTTCTGTTATTTGTTGTCTTGATGATTGCCTCCTCACGTCCTGTGTTATTTCTGTATTTCAGGAGGTCACTGGCATATACACAAATAATTTCGATTTATCTTTGAACACAAAGAACGGTTTTCCTGTCTTTGCCACTGTCATTGAAGCAAACCATGTAACAAAGAAACAGGATCTGTTTTCTGCTTATAAGCTTACTCAGGAGGACAAAGAAGAGATTGAGAAGCTTGCTAAAGATCCAAGGATAGGAGAAAGGGTATGTTACCTGCAATACTTCTGTGTTAATCATGTTTCTGTTGTATTAACATGAAATGCCTACTTTTTCTTTTTTGTCCACTAAATTCCCAGATTATCAAGTCAATTGCTCCATCGATCTATGGCCATGAGGACATTAAAACTGCAATAGCTCTTGCAATGTTTGGAGGACAAGAGAAAAATGTTGAAGGGAAGCACAGACTTAGAGGAGACATCAATGTTCTTCTCTTAGGTGATCCAGGCACGGCAAAATCTCAATTTTTGAAGTAAGAGCTATCTCTGAATAAATATGGAGTGATTAAATATTCTCATGATGATCTAACATTTAACCTGAGATGTTTTTTTAAGGTATGTTGAAAAAACAGGGCAGAGGGCTGTGTACACTACTGGTAAAGGAGCCTCAGCTGTAGGTTTAACAGCAGCAGTGCACAAGGACCCAGTGACAAGAGAGTGGACCCTGGAAGGAGGGGCCCTTGTTTTGGCTGACAAGGGTATCTGTCTTATTGATGAGTTTGACAAGATGAATGATCAAGACAGGTGAGAAAAACTTCTTATTCGTTGGTATTCATCAATTATTATTGTTAGTCGTTTTATTGTAAGGATTCAAATTTCTACTCATTAACAGGGTGAGTATCCATGAAGCAATGGAGCAGCAGAGTATTAGCATATCGAAGGCAGGCATAGTTACTTCTCTGCAGGCTCGCTGCTCTGTTATTGCTGCTGCAAATCCTGTTGGAGGAAGGTATGCAAGTAAATAAAGACAGTTTTTTATGCAATTGACTGCCTACTAGCAGACCTTCCAAACTTTGAATTTATGATAAATATATCAAATGTTAAACTTCTGACTTCAACACAAAATTTGTGCATGTTCCCAGATATGATTCCTCAAAAACATTTACACAAAATGTTGAGTTGACTGATCCCATCATTTCTCGTTTCGACATTCTCTGTGTTGTTAAGGTGATTCTTTTTGAACTTCAATTGTTGTGTTGTATCATGTTCATTAGTTGATAGTTGATACTAACACAGGAAGTTGATTATTAAATGCAGGATGTGGTTGACCCTGTCGCAGATGAGATGCTTGCAAAGTTTGTAGTTGATAGTCATTTTAAGTCACAGCCTAAGGGTGCTAATATAGATGATTTAAGTGAGTCCCAAGAAGACATCCTAGCATCTGCCAGGCCTGCTGATCCTGAGGTCCCATCTTCTAGATCCTTCTTATCCTGCATCTAGTGGCTTCTAGTCTTGTTTGACATTGTTTCTTTAGGTGTTTAACTGTGAATAATTTTCTCCTTTCAGATTCTTCCTCAAGATTTGCTGAAGAAGTACATAACTTATTCTAAATTGAATGTATTCCCAAGGTTGCATGATTCTGATATGGAAAAGCTGACGCAAGTTTATGCTGAACTAAGAAGAGAATCTTCGGTGAGATACTAATGTTTCTTGTTTGCTGAGTGATTTTATGGTTAATGCTTTAGACTGATAATCTCATCGTGTCTTTCTTGTTCATCATGTCTGCAGCATGGTCAGGGAGTTCCAATAGCAGTGAGGCATATAGAATCAATGATACGGATGTCTGAAGCACATGCCAGAATGCATCTCAGACATCATGTTACAGAAGAAGATGTCGACATGGCAATACGAGTTCTACTAAACTCCTTCATTTCAACACAAAAATATGGGGTGCAGAGGGCTCTGCAAAAGGTACAGTAAGAAATTTCAATTACTTAATTTGTAGCCCTTATGCATGTTGCTGTGTTCATCAGCATGATGCAAATGCATGAATCTCCTAACAATGATCAATAACAAGTAAAAGCATCCCCATGCTAGAATGTGATATTATGGTGCATCTTGTCAAACTATGTTATATCTTTGACTCTTGAATTTCACTTGTTGACATTGGGCTTAACAAAAATGTCAAATGGAAATACAGTTTGTGGGAGTCTAGTGTATGCTCCTATCAAAAACAGTTTCACAATGTCACGCATTCCTAGCACAATGAATAGGTTTCTTTTGCGAATATTTGAAGGATGATTTGATAATATTGTTGCAGAGCTTCAGAAAGTATATCACCTACAAGATGGATTACAATAGAATGCTTCTCAATCTACTGCAAGAGCTTGTAAACAGAGCACTGCGCTTTGAAGAAATTATATCCGGTTCAATTTCAGGGCTTACCCACATTGAAGTGAAAGTTGAGGATTTGCGAAATATGGTAATTCAAGCCTATTCTTTGATTGACTTATTTTCTTAGGAAGAAAACTGTGCATAGGATTGACTGTATCAACTTCTGTGCAGGCGGAAGAACGTGGAATCAGTGACCTTAACCCCTTCTTTACCAGTACTGATTTTTCTGCAGCAAATTTTGAGTTGGACAACGAGCGACAATTGATTAAGCATCGTCTTCCAAGACACTGATGATATTAGTACAAATAAGTACGCCTAGGATTGGTTTCTCATCATTTAAAAAATCAATGATTCTACACTATGTCATGAGATTGATCTATATGATCGTTGGCTTGTGATATAATATCTCTATTAAATGTCTCATATGTAGATTTATTTGGTATTCAATATTTAGATGTGCAATTCCTTTTTGACTCTTTTTCCCACACATTAAAATAACCTGTGGCTAATTGGCTTGGCGCATGCCTGATTGGAGTTCTTTTGTTTCGATTGGCAACGAATAATTCTCCAGATCAAAGGAAAAAAGCAAAAATAAGCAGAAGCAGCAAATTACAAATAGCACGTATGGTGAAAGTATGTGTTATGGTGTAAGTCACATAATGGTGCAATAGGCATGAACATTATCTTCACTGAAAAGGAAAACCGTATTGTCGCTGACGGTCTCATAGGCTTGGTCCGGGAAGTATCCATGCACGCTTTCATTGAAGCCATGCCTGTAGTAGTTATAGGAAGTCGTATAGGTGGATTCATCCAAGTACCGAGCAGCGTAAGGATAATATTCACTATCGTAGGGGAATGGCCAAAACTCAGCCCTTCTGCCTGTTCTCCTCACAACCTTGAGAACCTTTTTCTGGTCCACATATCCTGTTACAGTCACCTTCTGCTTATCCATGTCTATTTCCAAGCTATCAACACCTGCAAAGTGATGCAGAGTAAACAATAGAGGATTTGTATTGTAATGTATATAAGAGAGAGGGAGAGAATATCAATTGAACCCTTGCCTTGTATTTTGGAGATTGCTCTTCTTATTCTCTTTTCGCATCCTTCGCAGTCCATATGAACCGCAAGCTCCACAATCTATCCAATAAATGAAATTACATAACTATTACCAGTTTTCTAATACGCAAGCATCACTATACTTGTTTGTTTGGAGTGATCACTTACAGACATGGCATTTGATGGTTTTGAGCTCCCAGACCGCCATCCAAACATGATTCCAATGGCAGGCGATTGAGAAGTTCAACATGTTCTTATATTTCTTGCTTCCAGGCCTCTACTCCTTTATATCTCTTTTTTCAAATATCCTGTTGCTATCTTCATTTTTGTGTAGGTGGCTTCACTTACAAGTTTAAGCTGAACAGATAAGGTTTCATAGATACATAAATATTTTGGTGAAGGTGGATGGTGAAAGAATACTGAAGTGGGCAATATAATGAAATTGTTGTCTTTCCGAATATGTTCTCTGAACAATTTATTCTTCTTTTTTTTTTTTTTCCTGATGAAATCCTGATTTCAACACAGAACTTATCGGTCGAGAATTTAACGTCTTGATAATGAGATTGCGGCACATGTACAAATTGGAGAATAGTAGACAAATTGTGTGATGGAAAAGGTGGACGGAATAGTGAGTGGTCCACTACCACTACAACAGTATATTTTATTTGCACATTTCTTCATTACATTAGGAGACCAGACCAGACCAGACCAGACCACCGTCATAATAATTAACAAGTAGCGTGTGTGCTGCTTTTGTGTTAACAATAAGGAATGGTTTGGTTGGCATCACTTTCAGTTTCATTCAACTTGAGAATGGGAATATCAGATGAAGCATAAATTTTTAGGATTAGGATTTGCAGTCACGTACTTTCATTTTCGATAAACAAAAACAGAAATTAGTCATATTCTTCTCGTCTTGGAATTAGTTTATGCAAAATCCATTGTAATTGTAAATCAGCTAGCTATCACAATATTGTTAGTTTACTGAAAAGGCAGCCATTGCCAAACCTCTCCTTTTCTAGCCCTTGTTCTTCTTCATCCATTGAACATCTCCCAATCTTTTACAGCATAATTAAATATTACGTAAACCTTTTTTTTCTTGTTGTTAAATGAATTAACTTTATTTGTCTGATTGTATTTTAAGGTATTATGTGAAATTGTATTTTAAGGTATTATGTGAATGCAACTTGTCCCCCCATATTTCACAAACCACTTTCACACTAAATCTTACAAAAATTAATGACAACGGTTAGCAGATTCCACCAAAATCTGATGATTCTCATCCTCAGCGAGCAGCTGGACTGGATAAACGCTCTGCTACCACTTTTACAAGAAAAATTTCCAAATTTCTAACCTTATAATGCAGGAAAGGAAAGAAATCCTCTTCCATTTTCAATCTTATCTGCCCGCAGCTATGGAGGTTTCCTCCGCCAAAGCTTGCATTCCTATCTCAACAGTTTCAAGACCAAATTATATGACTTGAAAGGAATCACCAAAGATTCCTACAGGAACAAGTACCATCCTTAAAATGATGAAAACAACACGAATCTTTGATGATTATTTCTCTCTCTACTATCTTAGAAATAATTTTGGCACAATCATGGCAGCTGCGGCACACCCGATGGTTTTTGACAACACGGATTGTTGTCCCTGCTTGCGTGCTGATGAGCCCAAAACCAAGTGCCAACTGCTCACTGTGCTTGAAATGAATGCACTCCCGCTCTTCTTCTAAATCATGAAGGCTAAAGGAGAAAGGACGCTCATGTGTTTCAACTTCCATTTTCTGCATTAAACGTTGCATCTCCTCATATATTCTCTCTGATTTCGGATGGGATACATCCCCTGTTGCAAATGTGTGCACTTTATTGTGGTACTCCATCCAACTATAAGCTTTCTTAATCTTCAAACCCATCTCTTTAACCTTTTTTTTCAATCTGTCAACCATTTCCCAATTGGCATGCGCAGCATGCCAATTGGACAGTAACACATAATTTTCAGCATCAAGAGGTTCCAACTCACTGAGCTGCTCAATCTCCTGCTTTGCGATTTCTGCTTGCTGGTGGATCTGGCAGCCATCTAGCATTGCTCTCAGTACCTGTCCACAACCTCCAATCTGATGCACTTCAATAAAGGCTCTTGCCTCGTCAAAAAGAGCAGCACGGGCTAAAAGAGCAACCATCAATGCATAATGTGTGACATTAGGTTCTTCAATACAGTTGAAGTATAGTTTTCCTTCCTCAACCATGCATGCGGTAGTACAACAATGGAGAACAGCTGCATATGTGAATTGATCAATCTCTATGCTTGGGTCCTTCTCAAGCCTGCGGAATAATTCCACTCCAAGCTCACCTTGTCCATGTAAGCTAAAGCCTAATATCATCACGGTCAATGAAATAACGTCCCTCTCCTTCATCCGAGTAAAAATCTTTGAAGCAGACTCAATGAATCCTGATTTAATATACATGTCCATAACAGCATTGTGGACCATAAGATTGAGTTCAATGCCATTTCTTAGAAAGTAAGCATGAACTTCTTTCCCATGCTTATGAGCTGCCGGTCTTGCACAAGCTGGTAGAATGCTACAAACTGAGAGGGAGTCCGGTTTTATTCCAACAACATTCATCATCCGAAACAATTTTAGAGCTTCATTAAATTCCCCTCTCTTCACATACCCGCTTATGACTTCCGTCCATGAAATAACATCTTTAGCTGGCATTTGATCAAAAATTTCCCGAGCGTATTCAATACTGTGACAATCAATATACATTTTCAAAAGTGAATTGCTCACCAAAATGTCAAACTCCAACCCACATTTCCTTGCAATCCCATGAAGAGTTCTCCCTTGTTGCAGTGATTTTAACATACCGCAGGCACTAACAGCTGTTGCTAGCGCTACAGGATCAATTCGAGCATCAAGATCCATCATTTGATAAAACACATGAAGAGCCAAATCGGGCTTGTTTTGCCTTAGGTACAATCTGGCTAACGCAGTACAACAAACAGAATTCCTGCGAGGAGAATTATCAAAGAGCCATTTAGCAGCGTCAGTGCTGTCAAGACGCCCATACATTTCAATTAGAGAAGTAATGACGTAGTGGTCAGATGAGAAGCCGAGCTTGAAAGCCTGGGCATGGATCTGTCTACCAAGGCCGAGGTTGCTGGAAAGACGAGAAGCCTTTAAAACACGGGGCAGAGTGTATCTGTCAGCGGGAGCACCCCGGTGGAGCATGTGAAGATAAATAGAGAGAGCGCCAAAGGGGTCGCTACCAGTCAAATGGATGTGGATAAGATTGTTCCAAGCAAAGGTGTCTGAGATAGGTATTTCATCGAGCACGTGACGGATCAATGCCAAATTCCCAGATTTTAGCCTCCTGAGGCTGGGATATGTCTGGGAATGATGCTTGGAGAGTAAATGAGGGACAGGAACAACAGTGCTAGAGCTGAAGAAACTGTGATTGGGTGAAGATGAAATCAGATAATGGAAATCCATGATCATCGCCAGTTAATTACGTAATAAAACGAGCAATTGCTGCTGGGTTTGGTAGGAATTTGTGGTTAGGCCGGCCGGTCCCTTCGGTTTTATCGGTGTAGCTTCTCACCTTAGTCTTCTTCATTGTTTCCAAGCCATCAAAACCATATCCTCCTTACTGTACTGTACTGTGCTTCACTTCGACGGGGGACATTTTGTTTTTGGGATAAAACAAATTTGGTGTTTGAATTTTTAAAATTTAACAATTGAGGGTTTAAACTTTTTAAAATTACAAGTGGTAACCTGTTTAAAAGTTACAGAATAGTATATTTAGTAGGTTATAATTAAATTGCCAGTAAGTACTGTTGATTAGAAAGTTAGAGTTGATGACAAGGACATTTAACTAGTAAATGATAAAACTACCCTTATATCATTTCTTTTTCTTCTTCCATGTCAGTAGGATCCTCGTCCGACCTAACATCATCATCTAACCCATTGAATTAATCCTCCATCTCCATCTCCATCTCCATTTCTTCGCTGTCCAGTGGTACTCAAGAGTTAATGCATTCATTCCTGGTCCTGCCCTCTTCCTTCATCTTTCTCACCCCTTTTTTTTCTTTTTGTTAGTCTTCTGTTGAGAGTTCTCACCCTTATGTCATCTTTTAGTAGACATCAAACATGACAGTGGCGGCATTTTCTTGGTTATGGTGGTCATGCCGCCAACGATAGAGCCGGTGGTGTGGTTGCCGATGACATTGAGGCATCCTTCTTCCACCTCTACCCTTGACAGCCCCACTCCCTCCTCTACTGCTCCTTATCACTTATTCACTCTTGACGGTGCCTTTCTTTCTCTATTCTTTTCATTTATTTTCTCTCTTCACTCTCATGATTTTATTAACTGCTTTCTCAAATTTTTGTTTTTGAGGCAGATGTAATCCCTATTGAGTCCGCTAAGGCCAGATTTTTGCAACTCATTGTCGATCACTTTATCTGCGATCATCTTATCCAAGTTGTTGCGTTTTAAATACCCGCAAGCACACGGTTGTGGTTGCAGTGTAAAGGATTATCGTTCCCACAGGGATTGTATATTGATTACCAATATTTTTACTTATAATCTTAGCTAGAAAATTAAATAAAGTGAAATAATAATTTAACAAACTCAGCAATCTAAATAATAA
>CATIWK010387931.1:0-13172 GCA_949634005.1 Mallotus japonicus
GCAATAAAAATTGCAAAAATACCATAAAAATAATAAAAATACATAAATAAATTCATAAATAAATAAAATTACAGAAATAAAAATATTTAAGTAATAAAGGTGACATTTTTACCATAAAAATGTTAACTTTATGATAAAAATGCCGAATTTACCACAAATAGCATAAATACAAATGCAATAAAAATAAGAAAAAAGTAGAAATATTAATAAGAATAAATAAAATGACAGAAATAAAAATGATGAAAAAACAATAATAAAAATGTCAACTTTACACCAAAATACCAATTTTTTATATAAATGGAAAAATAATGCAAAAATGGTGAAAAAATGAAAAAAAGAAAGCAAACACTCCCTGAATCACCCAAACTACCCACTACTCCATCATATCTTATATCCAAACTTCAAGATCACCGCAAAATCACAACTTTACCAATATAATAAATATTCACAATAAAATGAATAAAAGTGCAAAAAATGATAGAAATGAGATGAAGAAGATGTTAAAAATATAATTTATAATTAAAAATGGTTAGAAGATCGTCAAAGGGATCGGGTTGTTACCTTTGACTTAGAAGGAGCTCGATTTGGATTTAATGGTCTAAATCCTAAGACAAAAAATAATTTTGGTTAAGTGTTTGGGTGTAAATGGGTCTCTAAGTGCCTTGAATATGAGAGAGATAATTTTATCCAAAATAGTAGTGTTTTCTCTCTCTAGGAGAGTGTCTTAAGAAATGTGCCAAAATCCCCTCCAAAAGAGGAAAAATCGTGTTTTTAGCTAAAACAGGTTCTAGACCCATGCTCTTGGGTCCAAAACCCGTGCACGTGGGTCTTTAGACCCACACGGGGGCAAAATGGTCTTTTTGACCCACGGGCTTAGGTTTTAAACCACACTCGTGGGTGACCCATCTCATGGATTTTTCCCCTACTTTTGGTTCTTTTTTAGGCCTAATTTGGCTTTTTTGAGGTTTTTTGTTGCTTTTTGTTTTCTTTTTGGTTTCTTCGGGTTTCTTCTCAATTTTAGCACGCCCGAGAAAATTTCCAAAGAAATTTCCTCCCTTTCTTGCTTACAAGAATCCTTCATCATCGGATTTTTAGGGACCATCAAAATTTAGGTGTCAACAATTGCCCCTGCTTCACATGTATTGATCGAGTCGGCGCTCGTCGATGCATAGGAAGTAAGTTTTGAAAACCAAATGAGATGTAAAAACTTTTTATGAAAGTGCTGCGCATGCATTTGGCTGCTGCCAGTGGACGGGGAACAAAATGCTGGAAAACTTTTTATGAGGAGCAAAATACTGGAAAACTTTTTATGAGGGTGCTTTGTAACCTTTACCAATCTACAATGAGTGGGAGCTGTGACCTTTTTTAAGCCATAAGTGGGGGTACACTGTATAGCCCTTACAGGCCTCAAGCGCCAAGTTTCGAAGAAACCTAAGTGCATGTAAAAACTCTTGTGGGTGCTATATAACTTATATCAAGCTACAAAGCAGGGGTACACTATATGGCCCTAACAGGCCTCAAGTGCTAGGGTTGTGTGATTTTTCTAAGGCATGATGTGTGTAAAACCAAAATGCTACATTGCAATTTAATTTTGAAATTGTGATGCATGAGAGTCTTGTTTGTGGTTTCAGTAGTTTACCTTTGCTGGTGAGTGGTACGTACTAGGAACTTCAAGTCAACCTGGCCGTGTCTATCTTACTTTGATGTGGTTTTCGTCATTCCTCTGAGGTTTGACCAGCATCCCTTTGGCAAGGACATTTCTGATTACCGAGTAGAGAGCGAGCGTTCCACATGATTAGGAGGAAATTCACCAAATGAGTTCACCGGGAACCGCAATGTACAAGGCAACCCTGGATATAATGTCATTCCTTTTAGAAGTAAATGCTTTATCATACTTCTTTTGTAGAGCATTTTCTCTTTTCAAGCAATCCTTGCCTTTGATATTCTTACTCAATTTTGAGCATTGGAGTAGTCTAATTATGATTTCTCTTATTATTCCCAAGTCTAATATGATAATCGTAAGTTACCCGAATGTCTCGGTTCCCCGCGATTCTTCTTTCGGTGGATTTTCTGTCTTTCATGAGTCTGTCAAGCATTAGATTAATTAAAATTAAGAATCCCAGCTCGAAGCTACTGGTCAAAGTTGGGAAGCTTTAAAAATTTTGTCGAAGTGAGACGGTCGCTGTCGAGGTTGATTGGTCCATCCCTGTCACGTGCCCCCTCTCCAGTGCAAGTACACCTCCGAAAATATGAAGAAATAATTTTTGGAATGCAAATGAATGCATGAATGTATGAATTTATATGAAAGGGAAAAGAGAAAAGGATATAAAGGACTTCCCTGAATTTTTTACACTTTTCGGGGCATTTCGGGCTTTTTATATGAGTTTTGGTTTTTGAGTACATCTCAGGTCGATATCCGGACCTCCAAAGCATCTACGAGACCTTCTAGAGCTTCCATGCTTGAAAATTCATGTCTCGGGGGCTCCGGTGGTCTTGGACAATACCATGGGTACTTCCCATGCGTATGGGTCCAATGACCCATGAGAGTGGGTCAAGGTCCCACGCGCATGGTTTAGGACCGACGCTCGTGGTTCCTTCCTAGACCCACGGGGGAGCATGCTATAAAAGTCTCTCTCTTTTGTCTTTTCTTCATTCTTCACCTTTTTTTTCTCTCCTTTCTTTAGTTTCTCTGAACTTTAGGATTTCTTCTCTTCAGAAATACACCTATACAAGAAGGTGAGGGCGATGACATTTTCGGGGATATCCCCGCTGATCTTGAGATTCCTTTGGATGATCTCGATACGGGAGTTGACCAGGCGAGCTAAGCGGCGGGTGGTGCTGTGCATCAAAAGTCAGTGTCTGCTCATTATACGAGGCACGGAGTGATGAGGGGGCAGGAGATTCCTCTCATCTCGAACTTGAGGGAGCATGTTTGGGTGCTTCATCGGCAGTGGGTTAGTGCCTCGAACCTCGATTTTTAATACTTTCTTTCTTTGATGCTATATCTCCCCTGCATAATATAATATAGGAAGTTAGAGCTGAGAACTTTGTAATAAATTAGATTATTTAAGAACTAGTATTTATGATACTTCCCTTGTTATTATTCGCTCTTTTGCGCCTTTAGTGACACTTAGAGATGTATTTGCTAGGATTTTTCTTTCCTTAAGCTGCACATTAGAATTTGCCATGTTGCTTCCTTTCTTGGATGCATGATATTGTTTACCTGCAAATCACAAGTAAATAGTAGTTAGTGCTGATTATCATACTTAGGCAGAAAAAATTTTGAGTCAGAATCTGTGTTTTGCTGACTTCCCTTTTTGGAGCCCTGTGACTTCATTAGTGCTTTTTGGTAGCTTCACCAGTGCTAAGAAGCTCTATCAGAAGTTGTTCGATAGAGATGCAAGACCGGGTGCGTGGTCTTAGCTTTGATGGTATTCTAGACGGTCTGCTGGAAGGATCAGAGTGGCTGGAGAGTCGGCAGGTGGCTATGACTGCCTTGGTTGAGAGGTGGTCAGACTGTTTGCACACCTTCCACTTCCAGTTCTGGGAGATGATGATTACACCCATAGACTTTACTGCTATTATGAGGTTCTCGTTTGGTGGTCAACGAATCCTTTTTGACATTCCGAAGGACCCTATAGCATTGTGTTGTGATCTGCTAGGCTGCGGTCCCTAGTTCAGAGTTGGTCGGGGCAGCCTGATTTCATATGATTAGCTCTGGCAGGCCTACGATGATGCTGCTGGAGATGGAGCTGATGGCATCTAGAGATGAGCCCAGTGCTTCATTTTCTACTTAATGAGCATGATGGTGTTCCCTAATACAAACAACACTGGCAGCTCTTAGTTGCTTCCCCTACTACGAGACCTCAACACCTTGTGGGATTATAACTGGGGTTCTGCCACCTATGACAACCTTTTCCATGACCTAGATGATGCATGCAAAGATAGCTCCCAAATCTGCGGCGTACTGTTGGTGGTTGATGTGAGTTTTTTCAGATACTTTGATGATCTTTTCCTTTCCTTTCTGAGCATATTATTCCTTACACATTCTTTTTTATATATTTGGGCCTTTAAGTTTCTCATCCTGACTCTTCCTACCATACTCGGGTTGCATAAGGGGTTCCTGTGTTTCCTCATCTAGACTACTCAGAGCTGGAAGGGCTTTGTCTGGTCCTTGGAGGCAACCTGTGTTGCTCTTACGGAGTTAATGTTTAATGAGGTTAGTTATCTCTTTCTTCCTTTCCTGTTTTGAAGTTCTTTATTTTGTTTCTGACAGCTATTTCTAATTGCAGATACATCTTCAATGGTAGTGGGAGCGCTATCCTATGGCCTTCTCCTTGGCAATGGCTGGGCCTTGAGATTACCGGCAGACGGATGTTGTTCATAACCCCTGTTGAAAGTGTTTGGTACCTTAGTAAGTGCACAGCGGACTGGTACAAAAGACCTACTGCTTGCCATGTTCCTCATCCTCCTCCTCTTGACCTGTTCTGTGGGAAGGACATGGTGGGTCCTACTCTAGAGGAGGCATTGGTTGGGACTGATTACCGACTGTATCTGGAGCTAGAGGGTGGCTCCTACCTAGAGAGCCTCATCCCTTGCCTGATTGACGGTTCTACGAGGGTTTCATGCTTGCTCCATCCACTCTGCCTGCGAGTGTTTCCTCTTCTTCTGCCCATCAGGTATGCCTTATTTCCTTTCCCTATGTTGATGCTTGCATTAACTGTTTTCTCATTCTCATCACTTTTGCATGTGTTTGACAGTCTCCCTCAAAGAGGTCTCATATTAAGAGTACCACCGAGACTTTAAGTGGTGTAGGAGTTGTTGTTGATGCCTCCGCTGAGACTGCTAAGATGATCTCCAGGGTAGTCATAATGTCGCTGGTCCCTATGGTTCGGGCGCACAACCTCTATGGCAAGGTGACAGTTCAAGTAGTCCCTGCATCTACTGAGCTTGTGGCCTTCATCCCTGAGGATGCCACTCATGTGAGTTTCAAACCTGCTTTCGTTGCTTCAATATTTCAAATTTGATGCTTGTTGACTGTTCTGTTTATAGATTCCTCGAGAGATAGCCACGTACTGGTACCAATATGCTTCAGGCTTGATGAGTCACTATGTCCACTACTCTGTGGAGGCTCATGTAGGTCTTCTTACACTTTGGCTATTTCCCTGTTTGAATTATGAAATAATATGTATGTGTATGTTATAGATGCATATGTGCTAATGTATGTATGTTATGATAATGCAGGTCGAGCATGCGAGGCTGATGCGCGAGCTGGACGTGACTATTTGCTAGCAGGAGTTGGTGTACCAGCAGAAGGGTACCTACTATCAGAATGAGATCCAGAGACTGCGGGCTGAGCTAAAGGAGTTTAGGGTTCCTGATGCCGGACCTAGCAGGAGAGGACCTCTAGGTGTCAATGATGAGGATGATGATGATGATGGTGAGAATTGGGGCTGAGTCTTGATTCCCTCTCCTATTTATTTTTTAACTATACTGATAGTGATTTTTTGGACATTTTCTGAGATATAGTTGACTGTCAAACTATTTATGAGGCTTTCGATACTTTCTAATTTTTGTTGTGCTCTTTCTCTTTATCTTTTCCATTTGATTGTCGTGCCGTCACAACGAATACAATAAAATGAAAGGATTTACAATAGAAATTAATACAACTTGAAGAATATTACATCATAGATAGATATGAACTCTAAGATGCAAATTTTGCCTTTGTATGTGATAGATATTGATTCAGGCATTTACTTCTTAACATGTGCAATTCTTGACGATCTTTTCCATTTGCATTGAATAGCATTTATTATGAGCATGGTTACACATAGAATATTTCAAAATGAAAGTACCCATGTCCTTAATTATCCCTCTCATATTTTCTAATTAAGTATTTTACCTCTCATTTTTCTTTTTCTATTTCTTTCTCTTCTTCTTCTTTTTTTTCTCTTATTTTTGTTTTTTGCTTTATTTTTTATGAATAGTATTCCTTGAGACGATCAACATTGATCCATTCAAAAAGCTCATTCCCGTCGACGTCCTCCTCCCGAAAGGATGAATTTAAACAAATATGGTCCTTCCAAATTAGGTCGGAACTTCCCTCTTGGATCTGGTAAATTCTGCTTAACTTGTCTCAATACCCAGTCTCCAACCTTAATGTTATGTTGTTTCACTCTCTTATCAAAAGCTCTTGTTATTCTTCTTTGATATAACTAAGTGTGATATAGTGCCTTCAACCTCTCATTATCTATCAAATCCAACTACATTAGCCTCTGTTCTAACCACTTCGCCTCGGGTAAATCTGCTTCGATTATAACTCTGAGGGATTTCATTTTCACCTCAATTAGAAGCATAACTTTTGTTCCAAATACCAATGAGAAAGGAGTTTCCCCCGTAGATGTTCTCACCATAGTATAATATCCCCAAAGAGTGAATGGTAACTTGTTAGCCCAATCACGATGAGTTTCAACCATCTTCAAAAGCATCTTCTTGATGTTTTTGTTCGCTGATTCCACTGCTCCGTTAGCCTACAGTCTATAGGGCGATGACTTGTAGTGCCTTACCTTATACCTTTCAAGCACTACTCGTACTTCTCTTTGAAACTGTACCCCATTGTTTGAAATAAAGTGGTGAGGAATGCCATATCTACAGAATAGATTCTTCTCCAAGAACTTGGCTACCTGCTTTGCCCTTGTTTGCTATAAGATTTAGCTTTTACCCATTTCGTGAAGTAATCAATTGCTACCAGGATGTATCTATATCCATTAGAGTCCGTAGGATGAATCTCTCCTATGATGTTGAGTCCCCAAACTGAAAATGGCCAATGAGAGGACATGGTGTGTAATTCTAAATGAGGCAGATGGCTGACATCTCCATGAATCTGACACTTGTGACATCTTTTGGCGAATTTAACAAAATCCTCAACCATTGTCATCCAGAAGAACCCTTGTCTCATTATCTTCCTGGCTAGCGTTATTCTGTTCATGTGCAGACCGTAAACTCCTTCATGAACTTCTATCATTACCTTCTTCACTCCATTCTCATCCAAACAGCATAAATGCATCCCATCTGGAGTTCTATTGTATAGAACACCTTGATGGAAAGGTGAACTTTGCTGATAGCTTTATGATGATTGTCTTATCTTTCTCACTTGCATCTGCTGGGTATTCACGCTTGTCCAAATATTGCTGGATATCGTAAAACTAAGGCTTCTGATCCATTCTTGCTTCCATTACCCTTACGTTCTTGTAACATGGCTGACTCGACTTTAGTAACACCAAAGGCTTCATAGGCATGGTTATTGGTCCATCCCAAACTGATGCTAATGATGCTAAGGCGTCCGCCATCTGATTATGGTTTCTCGGCAAGTGAATGAACCTACATTTCCAAAATGATTGTCCCAACTACTATAAGTGCTCTAGATACAGCTTCAAATGTGGCTCTTTTAGATCCTATTCATCTGTAGGTTGATTGATTACTAGCATCGAATCACCCAATATTTTCACTTCTGTAATTTTCAAGGCCATCAGTGCTTCCATTCCTATCACACATGCTTTATATTCTGCTTCATTATTCGTAACTCGAAACGTCAGCTTCTTTGCTATGGGAATTACTTCATTCTATGGGGTTAACAAAATTACTCATATTCCTGCTCTGAACTAGTTCACCGCTCCGTCAAAGTACATGCGCCATCCTTGAATCTCAATTACTGCGGTAAGATCATCTGGGAATTCAAGTTCTATCTCTTAGTCATCCAAAGTAGGTTCAGTGCTAGAAACTTGGCTACTTCTCTTCCTTTAACTGTCTTCTTAGTCAGATACTCAACATTAAATTATGTCAATAACACTGGCCACTTGGCTAGTTTCCTAACTAGTGAGGATGCTTCAAACAGATGTCTCATCGGTTCTAACTTTGAGACTGCTTGGATCTTGTAAGATTGAAAGTAGTGCCTCAGCTTTCTCATGGCCCAAACCATTGCCAAACAGATTTGCTCAACCTTATTGTACTTTTTCTTATAAGGCACCATTTTCTTGCTCAAGTAATAAACTATGTGTGCAGCTCATACTTCTCCTTCCTGAGCTATCATAGCTCTTATTGCACTCTCTCTAATTGCTAGGTACAGGATTAATGGCTTTCGCATTTTTAGGGGTCTCAGAATTAGTGGATTCATGAGATAGTCCTTAATTCTGTTAAAAGTAATCTGACATTATTTGTTTCGAACCACAGGCTGATCTTTTCTGAGCAACTTAAATATTGGTTCTTACAATTCTGTAATCTGGCTATGAATCTATGGATGAACTGTAATTTTCCCAAGAATCCCCGGATTTCCTTTTTAGTCTTCGGTGTCGGTATTTCATGGATCGCTTTCACCTTGTCTGGATCAACTTCAATTCCTCTCTGACTAACTATGTGTCCCAGCATCTTCCTTGAAGTTACACCAAATACACACTTTTTAGGATTTAGCCTCATATCATACTTGTCTACCCGCTGTATGCACTTTTCCAATGCAGCTGGATGTTCTTCCCGAGTCTTTGACTTTACCATCATGTCATTAACATAAACTTCTACCTCCTTGTGTATCATATCATGAAACATTCATTTAGCCATCCTCTAATAGGTTGCACCTGCATTTCTTTAAACTGAAAGGCATCACTCTGTGATAATATGTTCCTTATTCAGTAATGAAGGTGGTCTTAGCTTTATCAATGATTTCCATGAGAATTTGGTTGTATCCTGAAAACCCATCCACAAAAGAGTAAATAGCACACGTGGCAGTATTGTCAATCAAAACATCTGTGTGGGGTAGAGGAAAATCGTCTTTTGGATATAATTTATTGAGATCCCTGTAGTCTACATAAATTCTCACTTTCTCGTCCTTTTTAGATACTAGAACCACATTAGACAACCATTCTCGATAGTCTACCAATTCTAGGAACTTAGCCTTGATCTACTTCCCTATATCCTTTTTCACCAACTATGCCCATTCTGGTCTTAACCTTCATAATTTATGTTTCACTGGCTTGTGTCCTTCTTTAGTTGGAATGTGATATTGAGCGATGTCCCTATTGATACCAAGCATGTCATCATACGTCCAAGAGAATACTTTCAAGTATTTTGTTAACATTTTTTCTAATTCTCTCATTTCCTCAGGGGTAACATCTTTTGAAATATACAATATGCGAGGATCTTCATCCGTGCCTATGTTAAATGGTTCAGTGTTAATGGAATGAATGTCAAATATACTTATATAAGGTTCAATGAAATGCTCATCATTATCATAAGATACATCACACAAGTAATCAAAATTAGATTTTATTGCATCATATATAGAGTTCAGTACATCAAAAGATTTAAACATATTAGCAATACAAATATCATCAGGAGTATGTGTATCATCAAACAAATAATCCTTATGCTGGACTCGATGAGAACTGCAATGTCGGCATAGCTAGGAGCTTCAGTTTCTAACCTCATATTCTACAGAACCTGTTCAATCTCAGTAACAAACATGATTCCTTCTTCTTCATTCTAATTTTTTCCTTTCCCTATACTGTTGATCACATCAGTAAAGATCTCAAAACTTGGCTTCTTGAACCCATTGCATTCCTATTCCTCAAGCTGAACTTGATACTTGGAGAGGCCTTCGAAAATGAAGGTAGTCTTCTCTCCCCTATTTGCAGTTGGATCATACCTCAGTCCTTGCTTACTAGTCTGTTTCTTGAAGTCTGGAAGTTTTAAAATCCCATTATTCTTCTTTCCGAGCCCAGTTCCCGGTTCATAACTCATCTTCTTCATCATAGCTGTCACCTTTAGATTGACCCAGTCTTCATTGATCACTGATACTTGAAAGGCTAGAGGGGTTACATTCATGCATGCAACCAAGATGTTAGTCTCAGCTTCGACAGTGGCTACCTTTCTATCAAATGGGAACTTAATTTTCTGATGCAAAGTGGATGGTACTCCTCCTAGTGGATGGAACCAAGGTCTTCCTAACAGTAGAGCAAATGTAGGTGGGATATCCAACACTGTAAATTCCACAATAGACTCAATCTCTCCCACAGTGATAGTCACCTTGAAGGTTCCTACTACTTGCTTCTTGGAGTCATCATAAGCCCTGCTTATCACATTGGATGCTTCAAGCTCTTCAATTGGTATCTCGAACTTGTGAAGTAGTCTGAGTGGGCAGACATTGATGGCCGACCCATCATCAACCATGACACATGATGTCTTCTTAGCTCTCATGACCACTTGGATGAATAGAGGCTTGTTATGAGCTTTCCCTTCCAGTGGAAGATCACTATCAGAGAAAAAAACAATACTGCTGGGTTTTAGAAGTAGTGAAGCTGTCATATCCTTGGGAGTAGTGTCTAAAGAGATCTTTGTATCATTCAAGGTGCGTGCCAGAGCATTCCGATGTTTCTCTGATGTGATCAAAAGGTCCTAAATACTGACTTGAGCTTGAGTTTTCTGAGCTACTTTAAGATTGAATCTTCTTTTACTTAAGTGGTGGGTTCACTCTCTTTTATGGCAACTTCTTTGGCAACTTCTTTCCCTTTTACCATGTCTTTCTCAGCAGGCTGAAACACTCTCCTACTTCTAGTCACATGATTAACTAATGGTTCCTCATCAGAGTTATACCATATGTTGATTCCCATTACGCATGGTGCATCTAGTAATGGGACGATAATGACCTCATCATCTTTATCAAATTCGTCTCCCCATCCAGAGGGTACAATGTCTTCTTTTTTGAAGGCAGATGGAGGGGCTGTGTATTTTACTTTGAAATTTAACTTTCTAGATGGTTGTCCCACCAAGTCCCAAACCTCTTTCTTTTCCTTCGGTTCTCCTTCTTCTTTAATTTCAACTGGTCCATTATCATTAATGACTTCCCCAACACTCCTTGCTGCTATCTGACTCAGCTGTCTTTACACCATCATATGAGGTGTGCAAGTAGGAAGCATGGATATGTACTGGTATATAGAAGAATTCATTTCATCGTCGCTCCAGTCATAGATTAAACCCATAAAATCTGCCTCTAGTATTGCTAGCAGTTCTCTTTTTTTCCCTTTTAAGCTTCTCTGTCTCATTCTCCAGAATATCTTAGATGGAGTTCTCAACAAAAGACTCGGGCAACCCCGAGGATATGGCATAGGATGTTGGTGGTAGTATATTTCGGTAGTTGGGTAAAGGGTTGGTTTTGACATTGGGCTATTTTTCAGGGTCTTCAATCTTGCCAGAATCTATGAGGTCTTAGATTCGGTCTTTCAGGACGTAGCAATCATTAGTTGTGTGGCCAGGCATTTGATGGAAATGGCAATAGAGATTAGGATTGATACGGGGTGGAAATGGGTTTGGTAGAGGTCTTAGTTCAAAGGGTTTGAGGAAGCCTTTTTGCTGGAGCCCATAGAAGACTTTGGATAAGGGTAGCCTGAAGTTTGAGTATCTGCAGTTTCTCAAGGCATTGACAGTTAGGTTTGTTTCAGTAGAACGTGTATTTTGAGTAGGTTGTGTTGGTTTTTGGTAGGGATTTTTGGGTTGAGAGATCTCTTCATCTTCAATTCTGATGCCAGCTTGGTGGAGTACTTTGAAGGTAGGATAGTGGACAAATAGCATCTTTTTGTGAAAGTGGGGCAAAGCTCCCTTGATTACCATCTCTAATTGCTCATCTTTTAGAGGTATGTCCCTCATTAAAGAAACTTTTCCTCTCCATCGAGCGATGTAGTTCTAGAAACTGTCACCACTTTTCTGCCTAGTAGTTTCCAAGTCACGTCTCATGATGTCCAACTGAGTGTTGTACTCATACTGCTTAATGAATTTTTAAGTGAGAAGCATCCAATCATTCTTAATCTTGTCTTCTAAGTCAAATAACCATGCTCTTAGCCCTTCTTCTAGTGAAGTAAAGAAAAACTTCACAGTTTGAGATTCAATCAACTTTGTAGAAGCTATAAAAGTAGCATACTGCCTTAAGTGGACTCGAAGATCTCCAGTACTGTTGAACTTAGTAAAGTTTGGGAGTTTGAATTCTTCAGGTCAAGGTTCATCCTTAAATAGCGAAAGGTCAGTGTAGTTGTGGCTTCTTATGGCACTCTTCTCTTTAAGTGAGAACTCGAGCTGAGCCATCCTGTTAGCCAGTATCTTGACCTCCTCCGATGGCTCGGACTTAATCAGATTGACTGGTTTGGTAGGTGGCTGGGGAAGTGTTCCTCTTATAGCTTGGTAATACTCGTCATCCTCAATGAACAAACCCGGAGTAGGCACTGTAAGCACCCAATTTCGGGATGACTTGAGTATGGATACGACAGAGGATCCAATGATGATAATTTATTATAAATAGGTCATTAGATATTGATTTTTCAATCTCAAGGCTTAATTGTATTTTTTTAAGGACTTAAGTGTAATGTTTTTTAGGTACTTAATTGCAAAGTTTTGATTCTTTTAGGGGTTTTTTTACCGATCGGAGTTATGTAATTCTGATCGGAATTACATATTTCCAATTGGAAATACATAATTCCGACCGGAATTACACATTTCCAGTCAGAAAATGTAAAATTTCGATCTGAAATGTATAATTCCGATCGGAATTGTATATTTCCAATCGGAAATGCATAATTCCGATTGAAATTATGTATATTCGACCGAAAATACACAATTTCGGTCCAAATTGCACACATTCAACCGGCCTCCATTCCTTTTTTTTTAATTTTTGAAAAATAATTCTTAAAATTTTTATTGGTTAAAAAGTGATTTAAAAATAATTTAAATAAAAATATTATCTTGATAAACACTGTTTATCAGATAAAGAAAAGGTTTTTATTTTGAATTGAATCTCTTGTGATTTGATAATCACATGAGGTTACGTTTCCTCTTCTATAAAAGCCTACGGGTTTTTCATATGAAAAGGGAGGGTCTTTTTCTTCTTCTTCCTAAAGAGAGAGAGAGAGAGAGAGAGAGAGAGAGAGAGAGAAATCACAGGAGAGAAAGCTTTTGAACACAGAAGCAAAAAGATTCTTCTTTTAGGGTTTTCTTTAACGTTCTTTACAAAAGGGTTCTAAAAAACGCAGTCAAGCCAGAGATACAAAAATCAATTCTGCAGACTTATTCCAATACGATGAATTAATCAAGACTCTGAGGAGCAATCAATACTGCATCCACCATTCTCATCCCTTCTT
>CATIWK010387970.1:0-31397 GCA_949634005.1 Mallotus japonicus
CAAATTGAAGTTTGATAACTGAATTGAAACAAATAAAAAGTTCGGTATCCTCCTATGTGTTTGACCCCATTAGAAAACATATAGTAATATCTTCTTAATCCCACTGATATGAACTAATTAAATAAGCGATGTGAACTGAATAGGCCTACCTCTGTATAATACACTGTAGTTGAAGAATTGAACTTCATTGCATTGCTGGATATCAGAAACACATCGCGCTGCAGAATTATTGAGAGAACTCAAACATCATTTGGTAAAGAATGTGATCTTTCTTGACAGAATATTCAACTTGGTGGATGTAAATAACTCTCATATTCTTGAAAAATTCGAACTCTAGGTATATTACAAATAATAATGAATACAACCACAATCAGTGTGCTTGTAATATCAAAGCAGTTCATGCAGAAATAAAGAAAAGAATGTAATTATTATTATTATTTTTTTTCTGATTTTGGAGCAAACCTCAAATTGTTCCAAGCTTGTATACATTCCTTCCTGAAGTTTAGCCCTCATCGTGCCGAAATCCATTGGCTCTTTAATGATATTGTAATATCCAGCCACCTTCCAAAGAAGCCCAAAATGCATTTATTGTGAAGAATTAAAAGAGTGAATTATTTCTGAGATGAAGGAAAATGAACTTCAAACCTCTTCAGGGTCAACTGGCTGCGCAAATATCTCTTCTGTGTCTCGCCTAAATTAGGAAGAGCGATTAAGATGAGAAAACATTTCCTACATATTCGCATGCTACTCAAACAGTGGAATAATTTTGTTTTGCAAGAACTTCAGAAGAATAGACAGTAATTACCTCTGCAAGATGTCAAGTACAAATTCCAAAGCCTCTTTCTTCGGCAGCCGTTGTGGAGATGAGGATTTTTCCACGAGTTCTTGCACAAGAAAGTAAATTAATCAGAACTGCGAGCTTGAGGAACGTAAAACAAAAAAAAACAAGAATATACTCATGTTTCCAACTGTGCTATGAAGGCTCACCAAATTTTCCTGCAATGATTTCATGTTTTGAATCTTGTCCTTCCTGTTCACAACTAATTATACGTAAGGAATCAGAAGAATCATAAATCCTTCCATCACACAAATGATGGAAGAAAGTGTTGAAAGAATCTAATTCATGAACTATAAAAAAGTTTAGAGAAGTGAAGTAGCAATGCATAGACATAAACAAGACGCAAATGAAGATTATTCTTCCATGAAGTTCAACTGAGGATCATGTTGATTTTTGTCTGAACATCTTAAATACATTGTTTACAAGGTAATGGCAGCTACTAATGGGTAATAGTGTTTACATGAAAGTTGAAACAACTCATAATTCATTGAATGAAAGACAGGCATCACAGTTATATTAATGAAAGATAGTAGCATTGATAAATTACTAAAGAAATCCATACAAAAATCTCACGATTGATGTGAACATGTGGGAGGAGTGAACTACAGAAGGAAAAAGGTGAAAGTAAGTAATAAATAAGTTAGTAGCTAACATTTCCAAATGCACGATTATAATGCTCGATGTAGAGGAAAAGCATGCATATATGGGCATGTAAAATAGGCCAAGTCATCAAGGTTACCAAACTTTATATTAAATTTCATAACTTTAATTTATACCTTTTTTGTTACAAAATATTGATACATAAAAAATTCACCTAAAATAACTCAATAAAAATTATCATATGACACCATCATGTCATCCTTCTTCATGAAATTGTTGATCATAATTTTATAAGATTGAGTTAAAAAGAATAAAAAATTAAAGTAAAATTATGGTTAATGGTCTTACGAAAAAGATAGTGTGGTAGTATCATATAATAATTTTTGTTGAGTTGGACTATAATGTGATAGTTTTGGTGTGTCACGTTTTCTAAATTAGTCGAAATTATTTTCAGTGACTTGTCTGTGAATTAAATTCAATGTTTTATTATCAAAAAAATACAAATTAAAGTTATATAACTAAAAGTTCGGTAAGTTCCTGTGCATTTAACCTACCAAGGCGGTGAAAATCAGCAGCGAGTAAAACAAAAGAATGTGACATGGGATATTTCGTTGACTCTTGCAGAACGAGAAGCTTGTGCAGTTAATATAATAAATACAAAAAGGAGAGAAGGGAGAGAGACCTGATGAGGAGAGGCAGTGACAGAATTAACTACCACTGCTTGAAGACTTCTGCATTTGCGGCCCCTCTTTCTAGTAGCTGATGATGGTGGTGATGAACTAATGGTAGCATCCCTTCTTGTCTGTTTCTGAAGAGCTAAAATGCGAGCTTTTTCCTCGAGTTCACATATTCTAGCACTCCTTCTATGTCCTTTTGTAAGTTCCTTATTTCTCATTTTTGTTTGAAGATTTTATAGTACTTCCTATGCAACCTATGCAAATTTAACATGTATTCATTATTAAGGAACTCATTATGGTCCTTAATTAATTATTAAGGAACTAATGATGGATTATACCTCAAACAAAGAAACATCAAAATTAAAAAATTGTGTTTCTTTTTTCTTTTCTTTTAATAAATAAATACAAAGCATGTATCAAGAAAACTAAAATTGTTGACATTCAAGTCCAAGCCTCAAACACTGCATTCCAATTGGAAATTTTACTTGGTTTGACTGTTACTGTTACCTCCTCAGAGTCTACAATTGGATAAAAAAATGTTGGGGAGGAAAAGTGCAATATATAATTATTATCACAATCCTGTCAATTGGATTTCAGCAGATATCATTGCCATTGTTTTTCCAAAAAAAGAAAAAAAAAAAAAAAGGCTGATATCACTGCTATATATGCACACATACATTAATTGCCATGCTTCGGCAGCCATCAAATCTGAAATTTTTAGGCCAAATATATAATTTCACCCCTGAACTTTACTCAATTATTTTATGTCACCTCTCAATTTTTATTTTATTCAATTTCACCTCTTAATTTATATTTTTCACCTATTTAACTCTTCTTGCATACTAGACAAATGTATGTATTTAATCGTGCTGAGCTTGAATATGTGAAAATAAAAGTTAAAGGTGAAATTAGTGAAAAATATAAATTATATAGGCTAAATAGGTGAAAAATAAAAATTAAAAAGTGAAATTCAACAAAATAAAAGTTGAGATGTGATATAAAATAATTGAGTAAAGTTCAGGGGTGAAATGGTAATATTTCCCTTAATGCTGATCCCCACCAGACGTGGGGTCCACTGTTTACTCCTTGAGGTCATCCTCCACAAGTGGACCCATATGATGATTTGGGAAATTTGTATGTAGACCCCACGTATTAGGGCCAACTGCTTCCCAAAAAAAAAAAAGAAAAAAAGTTTATGCAATTTGTGATTGTAAGAGAACAGGCATATCTACATGGATATAATCTAATACCAATCTTTTGCCAGTATGTTAGAAGACCCTTAATGAAATCCAGTTCTCTCTAATTAAACTTTTTTTTTTCATCTAAGGAGAAATTTTTTTTTTTCAAAGATTGATATTCTATTCTACTCTCTTTGTTTGTGTTCCCCAAAACTTTTTCTGCAAATATGCCAGTTTAGTCCAACCAAACCCAAAATAAATAGAGATTGCAATCATTTTCCTATACAATACAAGCACGATATAGTTGCAGAATAGAAAGACACAATTCAATAATCAAATTAAAACTTGATCTTTAAAGAAAAACCAGACAAGGCAGAACATATAGAATAAAGAGTAATGGCCAGCCAGCATATATAGAGGGACAAAATATTTTGACTTAAAAATATACAAACAAGTAACCAGGGAAGATCTTCCAGGCAAGCACATAATAATAGAGGAAGAAAACACAACTATCCAATAAACAGACAATGCAGAAATTATGTTCAAAGAATCACATGAGGCCAATTACCAAATTGACTCTCTTACCAACAGCAAGGAAACGAATGCAACAAACACTCTCAAGACAATAGAATAAGATTATCTTCCAAAACCGGCAAAATCTTCATTCCTTCTCCCTACCCTGCAGCCGTTTTACCTAAAATGACCTCCCAGAACGCTATTTATACTGCATCAGCATCCTCATGACTGATCTTCTGCATTTAAATTGAGATGCTGTGCACCCTTGTCGGTGATATGGTAAGTGTTACGTGGATTCATCAATTCGACAACTGTACGGTGATTTCAGTGCCAGTAACTTCCTATTTGGTTCGACATGAAATTGTCGACACATTTGGCGCAGTGCCAACGCATTATGTAATGTCTTTATCGACAAGACAAAATTACCAAGTTAAGCCGGAATATTTTCCAAAACGGCTACGTTGAATCACTAGTGTAGATAGTGTGCTCCAAGAGTGCAATATATCCAGAGTGTGGTATAATGAGAAATATATGTATGCATGCATTATCTAAATATTGAGGGAAAAAAAAAGCAGCATAGAAAATGCCAGCAATACACATTGCAGAATATCTTACTGCTAAAACATTTGCAAAAGAGCAAACTTCATCCAACCATGATAGTTGCTTCTTGTTCTTAAATTTGATGCACAACAGACAATTATGGAATGTACAGCCGAACTTTATATTATAGAAGGTTAAAGCATTTGATCTTACTCAGCTATAAAAATATGTAATCAAAGAAAGGCAAATGTCAGCATTTCTGGAATTACACAAACCTTATTACATCTAAGTATCATGCGTACGATACCAAAAAGTTATGTATTTATTGGTGTATAATTACTGTACAACAATGATGAGAGACAGTTCATCTCACTATATTCAAACTCTATCAAATCTAAAGACAGGAAGACAGGCATGGGAGCTTTAGATGCATGTGTTTGACCAGGTTGTGGAGACTTATGTGCACCTCACCATTATTTCAGCTCCGAATGTCATTTTATGTATGGTGGTATTGCTTCATTTCTTCCAAGATATGATGAATATTTCCCCTTTTGCATGCTCATCCTGAGGATGTAACCCACCCACTATGCACCCATCAACTAGTCCAGTGCAGTCACATTTCATTGGCATATCCAATAAAATAGAAAGCTAAGGCAACATTTTTCTTCATATGTTACCAGGGTTGTTAGAGAGGGAGAGATGATAACAATTACCCCTCTGCCTTAATAGCGGCATCAATGAGATCGACAGTACTATTTTGCTGTGCCCATAATTGTGCATATCTTCCTGCCTTAGTCAAGAGAACTTCATGAGGCCCCTGCTCAACCACCTTCCCATTCTCCAGAACTATTATCTGAAAACCATACATGACAGAATGGAAAATAGTATAACTAAATAGTGTCAGGAAGAGAACAAATAACAGAAGAGATTAATTATATGGTGCAAAGAAAATAAAACCTATTCTGAATTGAATAGACCATTTTGTGTTAGAGAATCAACCAAATGGTTACAACTTGTACATGAGGGTGCTCATGGTTTGGCTAACCAAACTGTTTAAATTGAAATTTGAACCTAACTGTTTACATTGTCCAATTGATAAGCAGATCATTTATTAGTTTACCAGCAGTTCAGCCAGATCAATTTTCCAAGTCAATCTCTACCAATTTATAATATTCAATTTAAATTTAATCTTTCACCAACAAAAGATATATGGTAATGGTTTAGCAAATTTTTATGTATATATTATCATTATCATGATGTTATTATTCTTTTAAGTTGATTGTATAACATGTTGATATGTTGAATTATGTACTTTTGTGCGTCACAATTGAAAAATGCAGGTATTCAAAAATTTATTTATTGCAAATAATTATATAGTTCATTTACAATAAAATATACATAATGAATGTATTTTAGTTTAAATACAGCATTGGTTTTAATTCATAAATTAAAAACTTAACTGAGTTCTAGGTTCAATTGTTTTGTTCTGTTTTGATTTAGTTTTTGGTTGTTCAATTTGTTTTGCCTACACCTAATTATAAATAAGTAATTTTACACATGCACTAAGTTGCACAGAAATAGAAATGTGAAAATGGAGAATTTAAGGTGAAACGTTACTTTCAAAAATAAAGGAAATGAAAATGTGGGGAAACGTGTAAATATTAAAAATATAGGGGTATATATTTGTGTGTATATATATAGAAAAATATATCTACTCCTATCAAGAAATAGTATATATATAGAAAAAAATATCTATTCCTATCAATATATAGTATAATTATATTAGGAAAAAATTAAAGTAGTACATTTTTCAAGTTGGAAACATGTTTCCTAATTTTTCAAATTTGTGGAAAAGAGCTCAAAAACATTTCCGAAAAGTTTCTTTAAGTTTCTGATACAGAAGTGCCTGCTAATTGAACTTTACATGCATCCTATACACCCAATTCAAACTTCATATACAACTAACATCAAACCTTTTAATGTTGCAAGAAAATATATGCAAGATTCAAAGTTTTTTCTATGATGTAGCTGCCTATTTTGCTATGTCCATGGATTAATGATATGAACCACAAGAAGTTGAAAACACTAATAGGGACAACTACATTCAAGCACAAGAAGGACTATGATTCTTCTTCCGATTCGTAGTCTCTTCTTTTATATAACACTAATTTTGTAGGAAAAAAAAATGAGATGAAATTTTAAAACATAGAATGCAAAAGTGGTTGAATATCTGCATATCAACATGCATAAACACAAAGATTGACAGAGAACAAAATCACTGTTTTCACACAAAAAGAAATGAAGTGAATCAATAACTAAATAATAAAACCTTGTATATCCTAAAACTTATGGTGAAAAACAAAATGTCAAAGAAACAGTTTCATACAAGAAAGTTTATTTCAAAATTATATAAATGGGTAATGTAATAAATTATTACAAAAGCTTGGTATGGATATGCAGAACAAAAAGGGTTGATGCTTACTGCCTCCCTCCTTCCTAAGACAAGTAAACCTGTTCAATGCTTCAAGATGAAAGGTAGTGCAACTTGTCAAATAATCCAATAAAAGTCACAGCTGTTCAGTAAAACAAGAGGAGAGGGGGAACCAATCGCCCTGCATTCAAGTTGAATGTTGTGTGGACAACTTGAGTGTGTGGACCAACTTTTGTACATTAGAGTTTAGGTTTTTGGAGCAAATGGCATGAAACCCAGACAGGTTTTCTATGTGGGTTGAACTCAAAGATTACATTCTAAAATTGCTACATTCAAGTATCAAAAGAAGTTATATACGTTATATTGTCTGAGGGATGCACATACTTTTCTTAAAAGAACTGACATATTTCTTGTCATGAAAGAGAAATGAAAATGTTAAAAAATCAAAAGTTTTGAGCGTTAGACACATCAAATAATTTGCAAAACGGTGAGTCTGAGGAGACGAAATTAAGTCAGAAAAATAGAGGAATTTATTCCAGTGAAAGAAGATAAAGAGACCATGAATGGGAAAAATAGAGGAATTCCAGCTAATTTTTCCATTCATTGCAATTCAAGAACTTCTCAAAATTGAAAACTACAATTTATCTTATATCTGATGATAAACTCTGTAATCATAGTTATTAAAGGTGACTGAACCTAAGAGAGGTGAAGCACAGAAGATAAGCACATAAGAGATTATAAGAAACATATAGAATTTAGAAAAACTGACAACCACATAATCCACAACTCCCTTATTCATAAAATCCTTTGACAAACACCAAAAGCAAAACATTAATCTAAGAGATGGCATAATTAACAATTCACTAGGCACTACACCTGATCACATGTACCCAAGAAAATTCCAGGCTTGGGTAGAGTCTGCGAAGCCCCAGCCCAGCCTGGCTCAAATTCTATCTGTATAATAGTGGACTGGAGAGAAACATCTAGAAAAGGCAAAAAATAAGGTAGAATGATCCGATCGATGATGGAGAGAGAAATGGAGAAGAGGAAATGTAGGAAAAACCCTCACAACAATGTTTTCTTTCCTAGTATAGACTGTTAAGAGTATGATCTAAAGCCACATCGGCTTCTCTCTTTATTATAGCTGTTTAAATTTTGACTTGGCATGCTGGTAATGTCACTTGGATAGTTGATCAACCTTGGAAAAGTATACACAAATGTGCGTGTATTTATAGATGAAAAGCCAATTAAAAGAAGTGGGGTAAAGAAAAGCTGTAAACCAAAATAATGTTGACATGCGCACCTTGCCTTGACAATAAGGCATGTGCATCAATAAAGTCACTTACATTTCAGTGTTTGAGGCGCTAGGGCTTGTGCCTTGGAGGTGAACCATTGATGAAGTTAATATGAAGGAAAAGATGCTATTTATTATTTCAGTTTTTTTTTTTTTTTTTTTTTGGTTGTTATCCAAGAATATAAAGAAGCATCTTCTCCAAATGTTGATTCTTCTGACTTATAGGACTCGAGTGGTGAATTTTCTCTAATCGAGAGAAAGATGCATCAAGGAAATCAAATTTAAGAATTATTTTGAGTTAATTGCTAATTCTGAAATTCAGAATTTTTCTTGAAATTTTTAATTTGAAAATTTAGATTTTAATACTGTTAGGGATTTTGTTGCAATTAGATATTGAAGTAGTTTTTCTACATATTAAAGTATTGGTTCAGAAATTTCCTAATTAGAATGGGTGTAAAAAGTTTTGAGTTTCAGATTTCTATTTTCTAATAGCAGTGAAGGACTAATTTTAGCCTTATATAATACCTAGAAAAAATTATTTATTTTAGATATGCAGTCAGGAAGCTATTATTACATAAGCTAAAACTTCAAGATTTTATGAAGATTATATGATTTCTAAATGCCTACCTCATCACACTGCATTGCAGTTGTAAGCCTGTGAGCAACAAAAACTGAAGTTCGATTATTGGCCAACGACTTCAGTGCATTTAGTATCTCTGCTTCTGTCGTACTGTCCAATGCACTGGTAGCTTCATCACACAGCCTGTGAAAATCAAAACCATCCAATTTATAAAACCAAGAGGAAAGAAAAGAACTGATGTATTTACATCATGCATAATTTAGTACTTCAAGCTGAAAATTTGACTAGGTAAAGTAGACAGAACGCAATTAAATATCCATATTTAAATTATTAAGGGATCGTTTATTTCTTGAAAAATAAGGGTGGGAATCGAAATAGGAATGAGTGATTTCAATTCTTTTTTTTTTTTTTTTTGACCATTAGATTCCTAATATTTGGTTGACTAAAATTTTGCATGGGAATGAAAATGGATTCATCCATCATTGGGAATCACCCATTCCATTTATGGGAGTAAGGAATGGATTCTCATTTCCATGGGAATCAATTCTAACTAATTATAAATTAGTCAAATATTTATATATTATCATATATTATTAAAATTTATGAAATAAAATATATTTTTTGAAGCGATGAATAAAATATATAAATTAATAAAATAATTATTTAAATAATAAGTAATTTTTATAATAATTTTAAAAAATTATTATAATAGTTGAGTAAATATCAATAAACAATTTAAAAAAAAAACTTTTTATAATAGATAACCACAATGCTAAGTTTTAGTAGGTAAAAAGTGATTATAAATATATTTTCATGTATAAATAATATTGATTCCGATTCCGATTCTCATTCCCTTGTAAACCAAACACTTTATTAAAAATTTTATTCCATTTTGATTCCCCTTCATTCCAATTCTGACTCCGATTCCAATTTTGATTCTGGAATATGAAACAAACAATCCCTAAGTTATATCATGAAAAGCAAGAAAATTGATGACCATTACTGAAATTTTAAGAGAGATTCAGGGAAATATTGCAAACGCAAACTTCAAAAGCAAAACAACATAGAAGAAAGTAATATTGCATTTAAATAGTCTTCCGAGAGATTTACCACAACATCTACAAATATTTGTAATGACTAATTGGTTTATGGTGAAAAAGAAAGAATATACATGTTAACTGTAGATAAAATAAGGATGTCAAATTTGTTGAGTTGCTAAATAAAGCTTTTCAATCAAACTAGAGAAACAGACCACAAATAATTGTATATTGCAAACAGACGCATCAAAAGCAAAACAACAGCAGTGTAGAAAGTAGTATCACATTTAAATGTTCTTCAAAAAGATTTATCATATACTTATACTATACCTAAAAAAGCTATGATAATATAATTTGTTTACAGAGGAAAAATAGGATATTTGTGCTTATTGTTGATATAATGAGGATATCAATCTTCTACGGTTGCTAAAGAAAGCGATTCAATCAAATCGGAGACAAACCAAAATAGTTGCAAAATTTCAAAGAAAAACCAAGGGTTACTCCTGTAAAATGTGTGGTCATGAAAGTGTGCAAATATGCGTATTGAAATTAAGCCCGTCAAAGACTCAAAGGATTAGATTTAAGTACCTGAATCGGTCAAAGGTATATTCTTATCCAATTGGTTTAATGACCTAAAATTATCATGAACTTCAAGGTATTTTTCGAATCTGGCTAATTGTTTTTCATTTTTCAGTTGCAAAATATGAACTACAAAATCTATATTGATCCTATCCTCCAGTTAAAATCTGACCAATGGATTAGAATATTGAGCTAAGTTACCATTAGAGCTGATAATGCATAATTCAAACTTGCTATTGTACAAAATAACTGGCTTAATTACCTAGAAAAATCGTGAATTGAGGTGTTTTTTTAAATTTAGATGTTTTTCATTTTTCAATCGCACATATGAACTATCAAATGCATATCAATCCTAGCTTCCAGTTAAGATTTGACCATTGTTTAGATATAGAGCTGATAATCAAATTTGATAGTAGCCCAAAACACATCCTTGATCCTCCCTCCCTCCCTAATAATATATAATTAAAACTTGCTAATAGCCAAAAATCTTCCCTCCCTCTCTCCTTTATGAAACCCTTCACTTTTCCATTCATCACTTTCACGAGAAACTGAAAGGCCTTGTTAAATTACAGAAAACATTTTCCATTTTCATTTTCAAATTTTCCTTTTCATTTCCTTGTTAGGATTTTATAATTTTAAATTTCTTCTCTTTGCGCCTCATGTCACTTAGGTGTGCACCTGTGCTTTGCGATTTGCACCTAGGCTCTAGACCCCTTTGCACCTTAATGTGCCTCTCGCCTTTAATAACTATGATTTCAACTGATGTACTTTTGGAAAACAAGGAAACAATTGTCAAAATTAGCACTTATAATCAAAATACTATTGAACACCATCCAAATACAAAGACAAGGTAGAATTTTAAAACAAATGAACTTGGTTACAAAAGCCTAATAAACTCTTTCCATTTCCATCAAGCACTCTGCCAAATAAGAAGCATAATTTTCACATGAAATAACTAGAAGCAGACTTTCAAGGGACTGACTGTTGGTGGTAAATGCTAAGGAAGGAACTAGAAATAGACACAAGAATTGTTGTCTTCAGTCTTTAACAAGAAAAATAAAATACCCAATCAGTATATATATAGATTTGGCCAAGAAGAAGAATGGAGTGCTTACAGTATAGGAGGTGCTTTCAAAAATGCACGTGCCAATGCCACACGCTGCTTCTCACCACCACTCAACTAGGGGGGGAAAAAAAGAGAGAGATCCTCAGTTATTAAAATCTCAAGAGTCCATTGAAAAAAAAAAAATTGCAGATGGTTGTCTCCTCTTCATGAAAAATTGCTTGCAAAATATCCATTCTTTACTATATATTATACTTCCCTTGCAGATCCCCAAAAAATGCACATAACCTTCCCAAGCAGTAAATAACTTCTCACCTTGAGCCCTCGTTCCCCTACAACAGTAGAATATTTCTCAGGGAAGTTCATGATGGTATCATGGATCGCTGCATGTCGAGCAGCACTATAGACCTGAGAGGAAATGAGTGTTAAGCAATATACAACCAAGTACAAACACTTCTCAACAAGCAAAGCGAAAAGGAAAAATACACACTTCCTCTTCTGTTGCAGAAAGACACCCATAATGAATGTTGTGAAATATCGTGTCATTGAAAAGCACCTGCACATTGAGGAAAGAGTAGTTCTGCCAGTCAGCATCACTACTTTGCAAGATCTCACAAGGGACCTATAAATTTACATAAAACACAACAGAATTAAATGAATAACGATTAAAGGGCTCAAATAGACTTACTGTATCTTGTGGGACAACACCAATAGACCTCCGCAAGCTATCCAATGTTACATCCCGTATATCTTGACCATCAATCCTTATCTGTCAAGAGACTCAAGACTCAACAAGTCAATCCCAGTTTCTGATTGCAGCAAGGAAACAGCTCAAATTGGAATATAACAGTAATATTGATCTCAAAAATTAAAGGAAAAAAGCTGAAGAAAGTTGTCTTGGTCGAATCTTCCACCAGACACTACTTAAAAAGGAATGCTTCCAAAAAACAGAGTTGAAATCAATTAGATCACTGCAGCAGAAAAATTGAATCTTACACTTCCAGAATGAGTGTCAAAAAACCTGAAGACCAATCGGAGAATAGTTGACTTGCCTGCAAGCAAATAAGGGTTTGATCCATCAATGGTGCAATGAAGCAACTAATGAACAGCCATCCCTAATGCAAGTGCTCGGGTATTGTTTTATATAAGTGCAAGCATTAAAATACTTCTTTCTTTCTTTGTTTTTTAAACATTTTCCCCTGTTCGAAATTTTTCTTTCTAGCAACATGCTCCCTAAAGCAATCAATAAAAACAAAATCTGAAATAATGATCAAGCAAAATCAGATAATTGGAGCGATGGTTTTGGTCAAATGACCCATACATGTGCATATATAGGTAGAATATGTTAAAATGGGTATGAAGAATTTTGAAATAGACTGCAACATTAATTTGCACTATAAAAAGCTATAAGAAAGAAGTCCACATAAAGCCCAATATTTAATGGTTCAAAAATTCAACAAGGGCCGAACAACAAACAAACAAACAAAAACCTGAACTTCTATTGACTTTTTTAGCAATTAAATGATTAAAATATAAACCTTGTAATAATTTTTAATATATGAGCCATTCAGATTGGCTTCGATAACTATTAAGATGTAAAACCATTGAAAAATAAGAAATACATATGTCGAATGAAATGCTGATTATTGTTGTTTGCTCCAATAACTAATCATTGATTTAATTGAATAACCAAATAAAATAGATAGACACATCTCTCTGTCTCAAGCTGACGAGTTTTCACTTAGAGGATCCTGGTCAACAAATCTTCTCACCTAGAGGATCCCCTATATGGATAATACATATTCCACAAGTCCACATGCTTTACTTCAAATGCATCCACGTCTCTAATCACTTTCAATTACCACAATTATTCTCTTCATTTTCAAGCAAAACCAGAATCCCTCTTTCCCTCCTATTCCTTTCAAGCGAAACAATAACTTCTCAAAACACTAAACTCAAATTATCCTTATATGTACGAGTGGAGAAAAGGAATCGCATTTTGGTACTTCAAGGAACAACAATGGTGCCACCTACTTAGGGCCTGTTTGGTTTAGCTATTTATAGTAGCTAATGGTTGATAATTGTTGTTGACAACTAATAGCTAATATATATGAACTGTTTAGTAAAATATTATTAGTTATTAGTATGTCAAATGATCATTAAAGATATTATTTTTAACGTAATTTTATACATAAGTCATAAATTATATAAAAATAGTATGTAGTAACAAATAATAATTTATTATTTTTAATTTACACATTACTAAAAATACTAATAAAAAAGTGAGCTTCAAAATGTAAATTTCACAAATATATTTTTTCAAAGAATTATACATATAAACATTATAATTATTTAGGAATAAGTACAAAAGTACCTTGTGGCTAGATGCATTTTCACTTACATACTTGTGATTTTTTTCGTAAAATTTAGAAGTATATGGTTTCATTTTCTAACAGTTTAATACCCTATCAAGAAACATTGTTAATAAAACTTTAATATAACACTCCTTTTGATAATATAAACGCTTTACATGTGATTTACCATCAATATAACTACTTAGATACTTTTAAAAATATTACAAATTTATTTTAAAAATTATTTCTTTTTATTGATAATAAAATAAAAAATACATCTTATTTTTATTTATTGTGAATTTATTTTAGTTAGTTGAATGTTATACTACTTAGTAAATAATTTTACTATTAAAAACTCATATTATTTTAACATTATATCATATATTTTGAACAATATTACTAAGTAGGGTACCAAAATGCAAGTAGAATCAAACCACACTCTCTTAAATGTTACACAAAATACCGAAGCCCTTTAAGTGAAAAAGTGTCTAACCACATAACATTTTATTGTACTTTTCCCAATTATTAAATTACTAATTATAATTTAAATAATATTTATTTTATTATAAATAATAAAATATTCATTATATACACTTAATTTAAAAGAAGTTGTTTGTTATTAATTATTTTTAATAAGGATAATATAATCCAAATAAAAAATAATTTATATATAATTATATTATTATTTATATTATTATTATTATTCAATATAATTAAGTTGTTAAATTAAATTCAAATCAGATGTCAACTAGTGGAAAAAATCTTGGCTGAATGCATACTTTCACTCCTGAACTTTACATGATTAACCTCTGATACTCCTCAACTTTAATTATTTTCTATTTAACTTTTAAACTCTTATTTTGAACCTTTTTAACCTTTCAATTTGTATTTTTTTTTTCTATTTAACGCATGCAATATGAAAATGAATAGAAATTTAATTTCAAATGATTTTAAATACATAAAATACTAAAGTTAGCTTCAAAATAATATAAATAGAATTAAAAACTAATATCAAAAAAGTTAGAAAAAAATTGTTTTTAGTTATATTTAGTCTTTCATTAAACATTAATTTAGTTTATATAAGTTGTTTTGTATTCATATCAACATTGATTTAAAAAATACTTCGAGTTTATGTATTATGGGGGCATATCAACATTGATTTAAAAAATACATCAATTTTATATATTATAGGGGTTAGATAGGTTTAAAATAAAAGTTTAAAGATTGAATATAATATAATAAAAGTAAAGGAGTGGTAAGATGTTAATTAAGTAAAGTTTAGGGATGAAACTGTGCATTTGGCCAAAAAATCTTCAAAATAGAACTAATGAAAAATTGGAGATATTAGGGATTATAACAACTATCAGCTGCTGATTTTTGAACCTCACTTACCTATAATCTAGTTGTTTGATGAGAAACAGTTATCAACTCTCTCCATTGGCTAAACCAAACACCCTATTAAAGGAATGACAATGGTAATGAAAAAGAAGAGGGAGGCCAGTGGGATATGGTGGCCCGAGGAGAATTTTAGACTAATGTCCAAAAAATAGAGATAACCAACAAAAGAAGAGAAGGCAGAGGTGATCAATGTCGATGTAAAGAAAGGATTTTTTATTTTTATTTTTATTTTGTGGTTATATGAAATCTTAGATGATTTCCATCATTGGAACAAGTAAAATTTTTTTGTTAAAAAGGTGCCTTTTGTTTTAACAGCCACCTAAGCAAGCTTGTCGATCACTTTATAACCAATTAATCAGTAATTCTTATCAAAATATTTATTACAAATTAATCAATAATTCTAACCAAAGTAGCATGAAAACAAGGAAATGTAGAAACGGATTGTTAACAATTCCACTGGCCTCGAGAGTGTTGGCCTGCCCATGCATACGCATGTAGACTTATAAATAGGGTTGAACCCATACAACACAAAACAAATTAGCTTGTGTTTAAATCCAATTTACATCACTTATAAGCCACTTTATTAATTTGCACTTTTCCAATGTGAGATATATTCTCCAACACTCTCCCTCAGGCCAATTACACTTGCCAAACACAAACGGGCCGCACCCAACAACTCACATGGGTCGTACCAAACTCAAACGGCCGCACCTAATGGCTCAAACAACAAACAACGCTCATGGGTCGTACCAAACTCAAACAAGCCACACCCAATGACTCAAACAAGATCAAAAATAGGCCGTAACCAACCCAAGGTCTTGAACACAAGCCCAAGACCACCGCTCTAATATCATGTTAACAATTTCATGGGCCTCAACAGTGTTAGTCCATGCATACATGTGGATTTATTGAGCCTATGTAACACAAAACCAATTAGCTTATGTTAAGGTCCAATCTACACCACTTATAAGTTACTTTATTGCTTTATACTTTTTCAATGTGGGATAGATTCTCAAATACGGATACAGCAAAAATGTATTTTTTGAAAATACTAAAAATAGAAACGTGAGAGAAACATGTAAATATTTAAAATATAGGGATATATAAATAAATATTTGAAATACAAAAAATACATAAATATAAATTTTACATATAAATATTGAAAAAAATTATTAACTACTACAAATTAATAATATAATTATTAATTATTTTATTTAGTTAAAAAATATAGAATTATATTTAAATTAATTTTCTTGTTTAGATAAAAAAAGCTTAAAAAAATATATTTTTCAAGTTCGAAACATAAAAATATACAATAAAAGAATGGATATTTTGCAAGCAATATTAGCTATTTCTTACTTCAACCATGTACAATTGAATTTTTTTTACTCGTAAAAAATTCATTTTCTATTGATACAATTCTAAAAAAAAAAAAGTCATTGTATAATTGAAAAAACCACTAGATTTCAGTCTTGTTTCTATTTTAGTTACTAAGCAAAAAGTAAAGAATTAGATTAATGGTTATTTTGGTTAACTATTTCTCTATGTTATCAGGTTTCTGCTGTCAAACCAAAACAAGTATAATTGAGACTAAGAGAATTAAAACTCAGTCTTGTCAACCAAACTATGAACATCTTTGTTGCCAGATTTATAGAGTGATGAAACTAATTTAGACGTATAAATGCTTAGGCTACCCCATCAAATGCATGGTTTTAATTAACGGTCGTTACGTAATGTAACGACCACTATTTATAGGTTTTTTAAAGGACCATGACCAAAATCATTAATAAATAACGGTGAAAAAAAAATTGACAAATAACAACAACGACTGCCACGACATAAAGATAAAGGCTGATAAATGACGTCAACGACTAATACCCATAGTGAAGTAAAGTTGCAATTGCAATTATTCTTTATTTGACTAATTTTTCATATTTTTATTAAAATTATCAAAAAAAAAAAAAGAGAAATAAATATGGTCAAAATTCCCATTACTTTTTATTTGACAAACTTTTCTATTAGTGTGTGTATGTTTATTATATGAAATAATAGATTAATTAATGCATTTATGGTATTGTATGTGCATGATGATTATATGAGCCAATAGATTATATGTTTTTTTATTGCAATTATACTTATTAGATAATTTTATGCTTGTATTCAAATGAACACCTTCAAATTCTATTTATTTCAAACATTTGAAATTTTTTTGAAAAAATTTTCGCCTCAATAGACAATTACCGTTATGTTAACCCCACAATAGGTCCTTTATCGTGCTACCATTATTTGAAACCATGATCAAATGTGGCCAGCATCAAAGGTCAAATGCAGAGAGAGATACATGAGTTTCCTTCTGGAGAACTGTTCTAGAGAAAAAATTAATGATGCAAACATTGACAATATAAAGCCTTACCACTGCCACTGGTTCCAACAATAGCCACACTTTTTCCGGCAGGTACCACAAAAGATATGCCATCAAGAATAGTTCTTTCTGCAAGGTAACTGTTACAAGTTGCAAGTACATTGCATGAGTAAATTAATAAACAACAGAGCCATCAGAGACTTCTCTAATTTTCAATAGTAAAATATTCAAACTTTGGATACATTTTAAACATATCCGTGACTTGATATTAATTAGTGTGAATTCAGATCTTTAAGAGATTTTTGCAGGCTCCATAGGCTGTTAATGGAAAACTAATTCATAAGATAATATTTCCATAAATAATGGATGCAGTTTGAAATATAAAGTGAGCATATAGTTCTAAATATAACGTGAACAGAAAATTAAAATACTGAAAATGCAGCAGAATCTGCACAGCACTGCAGCAACCATTTTTGGGTTTTTTCAGTTGTCACATCTCACATGCAAAAGACAACAAATAGATCATTGGTATACCTGTCAGATACAGATCCTAAATGAAACTTTTGGGTTCATGATATAAGTTTTGCAGCCATGCTTCACGCCTAATTCCTTAAGCATTGCACTCAACATCATGTTGGGTGTGGCACCTCATCCAGGTTCTGAATCCTATCAAATATTCCTAAAATTTTCAAATCTTTGCCCCTCAATCCTTCTTGAGAGAATGAAGGATTAAAACAGACTTAGATGATCCTAGTTCCCCAATGAGTTGTGCAACTTCTAATTCAAAAACAATGATTTTGAAATCTAAGCCAATAGAAAATAAAGTCACGATGCAAGAACTCAAAATTCTAAACTACTAAATCAAATAATATATTAACTAATTAAACAGGGTCTATGTCGATAAATTTAAGGGCTAATAACCAAGATAATATAAAACCACACTGCATTCATTTGTACCATTTTATATCAATAATAAATAGCAAAGAACTTTAACGGTGGTGACATTTCAAGCCTACCTCTAGTTTCTTACTCCAATACATGTGCAATTGATGGCATGTAATTCTATGGATCAAGATTGAAATGCTTAAGATGCTTAGAACTAAAATTGATATTCTGATAAGAGATTTAAGAAGGCAATTCATATTTTACTAATATATATTTGACATTTGTATTTTTTTTTTTCTTGTTTGTTAGTTTAAACAAGTTCTTTTCTTTGGGAAAAAAGAAATATAGAAGAAAGCTTGAAATCTTAGCTTAAAGAATAAGCCCCCACTTAACTTCCAAGTATATGTGAATCGTAAGAGACACACACCTTAGGCAACAAAACTAACCCAGGCTACAATTGTTACAACTAATTAAGTTTACAGCTGCTATTGATATAACTTTAAAAGAAGAGGGTTACAAATGACAAAAAGCACAAGTAGCTTTGGATTTTTTTTTTTTTTTTTTTTTTTTTTTTGGCTACCAAATTGAATTTCCTACAGATGGACATTCCATTTTCAATAAATAATCATTTTTTTCTTGCTCAAAACTCCTGCATGGTCAACAAAACCATCTTTCTTATAAGTTGACGAAATTCTTACATTTTCATATCCTTTTTTATCCCAATGAATACATGGACAGATTTCTCAGAATATATTGTCCATCAATGTAGCCCTAATTAACTAACATGACTTGGAGGAAAAATATTTAAATATTAAGCAAAGTTTTTAGAATAATTTAAATTCAATAACTAAAATTAATTTTTCTTACATCCTGCACCAGACATAGAGTATTAGATATCTACAACTCCAACAACTTTACCAACCAACTCCTCAAAAGTTTCAACACTGAAAACAAGCAACAGAATACTCAAGAAACCAAATGATTTCAATTGCCTGTTTGCCACATAAACCAAATTTTCAAGGTATCAAGGTAAGGTCTATTAAACATTTACTTGTACAGATGCAGGAATAGAAATGCACTAGATTGCTACTAAGATTTGTGATACATTGATTTCAAGTAGAGTCTAAAGATCCAACTAGAATAAAAATTGATACAACTAAAAAATATTTTTGTAATCGACTTTGGAAAATTAACTTGCTAAATGCAAAAGATAAGTTATGTGGAAACCTCACCCTCCAATATAAGCTAAAGAATAATGGCTGCAAGTAAAACCTTTAACTCGTATTAGAGTGGTGAGGCTACTGCATAACCAAACAAAATAAAAAATAAAAATAAAAAAGGAAAATGACAGTATACCTGAAGTGTACATTGTCAAACTGAATGCTACCCCCATTTAACTTGAAAGGCTTTGCATCTTCTTTATCTCTAATATCAGCCCTCTCCTAAATAAACCATTAAATGAGAAATCATGTAACAAGTGCCAAAGAAAACATGCACAAAGAAAACTCTAGACCATCACTTATTGTAACTACAAAATGTATTTTGGCTTCTTATTCCTCCATGCTTTCTCAAAAATAACATAGCTACATAAGAAATAAATTTACAAACAAAAATCAGTTCAGAATATAAAGTTGCTTTCCCAGAATGATGAAAAGGAAAAACAGAAACAAACAGCTATGTGTCCGGGACTGCAAGAAAACTATAGCAAGTTTCTTGAGAAATACCTCGAGTAGTTGAAACATAGACTTCATATCAACAAGACTCTGTATAGTCTCACGATAAACACTACCAAGGAAATTGAGAGGCAAGGATAGCTGGAAGAGAAGTCCATTTACCATAACCTGCATTTTCAAATTTATGCATTTAACTTGTCTGCTCATCATTTAGTCATTCAACAATGATGTAGGGCTTAATTGTATGAAGAAACTTTTACCAAATCACCAACTGTCATCTGTCCATTCATAATCCCATTGGAACACAAAACCATCGCTGTTGACAAAGCAGTGCTAAATATCACATTTTGCCCAAAATTCAGAAAGGCAAGACTTCGTTGTGTTTTTAAGGCTGCATCTTCATACCCTGGGAAAAAAGTCATTTTGAAATTAAGTGAAGAAAAGGTAAACATAAAAGACATAAAATTGCAGAAATACAAAACATACATTTAAATCATGTCTAGGAAAGGGAAAATAAGAGGAAAGAAAACAAGAGAGGAAATGAAAGGTAAAAACTATCTTTTACTTGTTTGGGAATACAAAGGGAGGAAAATAAAAAAAGAAAGCAACCTTTTCCTCTACTACCAACCAATCTCTCTCATATAGAGAGAAAATAGAAAGAGAACAGAAAGAATGGTGTACTGATGAGTGAATTACTTCAATTACCTTGTATGTTTTGAATTCTAACTTAATTTATCTAGTAAAATTTTTATGGGTAAAATAACAAAGTCAATGCAAATAGAGATTCTATTATCTCATATTTAAACAGGGTAACTTCTTTCTTTCTTTCATCCTACAAAGTAACAAGGAAAGGGGAAAATGAAGAAAATATTTTAATATAATTGAGTCTGAGTTGAACGATTTATTAGTAGGGTTATTGGTATCGGATTCAGTTTTATATCGGACTGAAATGGTCGCGGCTATAGTGAATTTTTAACAGCAATTATCATTCAAATGGGTAAATTTAGAGGCATATTGGTTAAAAACTCTCTATTAATTTGAGAACTAAAAAGAAGGGATACAGCCACCAAAAATAGGCAGAATATGAAAAACCAAAGGAAAATGATATGAAAAACCAAAGGAAAATTAGCTGTTCATTAATCCTATATAATGTATCACTAAATAGCATACTGAGAGGTCAAAATCTCATTAATATGCGACTGATATCTAAAACTATGTTTATTGAGAACCATGTTTATTAATTTTCCACCCAAAAAAAATCTGCCAACATGCCCGAAAAAAGGAAGGAGGAGTCCTTTCCTACATGAGTTCTTAGTTTGAATGTGTTCAGGAAAATATAATTTCTCATGTAAGGACAATGATATAATTCAATTTCTAAGCTGATGTGCAATCAGACATTAATCATAAACTATAAGAAAAAGAGAAGATAGACAAAAAGTTCCATAAAACTGATGCAAACAAGAAACAAGTCGAGAAAAACAAAGTTTCCAGCTTTGCAGGAATAGTACCATTTAGAAAACCTTCACTTTTATTTAGTAGTCTTGTTTAGGAGTTTAATTGGTTCAGGATAGTTTAATTTGTTTCCAGTTTTCTTTAAGAGTATGAATCAGTAGTATTAGGATTAGTTCCTAGTCTATAAACACCTAGGCTTGTGACGGTTTATAATTAATTCAGTTATTTGGAGTTGATATTAATAAAGTTTGCTAGCTTAGAGGTGAGATTCCTAACACTTTCTTTCAAGCTGTGATTCCTATAAGCCTGAAACCTTTAAATCACAAAATCAATTGAATCAATTGTAAAATAGATTCCCTAAATCTGTCCTACATCAATGTTCTTATTTTTCTAAATAATACAATATCTTTCAGAGGTTTTCTCTAAATTAAACCCTAATTAACTTTGTAATTCCAAACTTAATCTGACCATTCCAATACTTTAATTCTATTTTAAGTTATATTTCAGACCTGTTACCACATCAACTGGTATTGGAGTGAAAAAGATCCCGAACCTTCTAGTGTTATTGGTTTGTTCTTAGACAATGGTTGGATGTGGTAGAGGTCGTGGGAGAGGCAATCAATCCCAACAAACAGAATTAGCTGAGATGCATCGCATGATTGAAGATTTGTCATAGGCTGTGCAAGCCTTGCAGTGACAGGAACCAACGGTAGCCCATATGGAGAATCCGGAAGGCAACCTAATTCCCTTAGACATGTCGAAAGGTGGTCTCGAGGACAATTTTGATGAAGTAAAGGATGAAAACCTCTTTCATGATGCTGAAATCGTACATAATGCAGTGGGAGGAAGATTGGAAGATTGGTTATTACATGCTCTTAATCTGGATGGTGGCAGAGTTAAGGTGAAAATTGCTAATTTTTATGAGAAAATGCATGTGGAAGACTCTCGATTGGGAGGTTAGCGTGGAAACGTATTTTGAGCGAAAACCAATGGCTGAAAATAGAAAGGAGTTGTTTTTCAAACTCAAATTGAAAGGCACTGCAATTCAATGGTGGAAGAGCAACATGTGAGACAAAGCAACGCGAAAATCAGCACATGGGAACATAAGAAAAAAAAAAAAAAGCAGCTTCGAAAGAATTTTTTGTTGGCTGATCATGCTATGGTAAATATGAGAAATTCCAATGCTTGAAACAAAATAGTAAGTCATTGAAGAGCATACTTCCAAATTCAACAATCTATCAATTTGAGCATACTTCCAAATTCAACAATCTGTCAATTTGAGCGGAGTTAAGTGAGACAAGCAAGCAAATGACTTCACGTTTATATATATATATATATATATAGGGTTGAACAGATCTATAAGAGATGAGATGGGGGTGGTTCAATTGTTCAATCTTGAAGATGCCCATCAATATACTTGATAAACCACTAAGGTCTAGAAGAGTATCTGTTAAGAATCCAAAGTACTGACTAAGAGCTGTTGCACGTAGGGACTTGACTTGCACGTTGAAAGAAATCTAAAATGAATCTTGTTTACTTGCACGTTGATTAGTTATTTGATTTGTTATTTATGTACCAGTTGTGTCCTATTTCTTAAGGATATTTTCTAAGAATTAAGAATGGTTGTTATATTCCTTTTGTATTTAAACTCTTTGAATGACAGTAATAAAGCAAGTCTATTCCAATTTAAAAAAAAAAAAACTCTTGATGTTCATTCTCACCTGAAGCAGAATACCTTATCAAATATTAGCAACTCTGACTAGGACCTATCAGTGGTCTCAAAGCTATAAACACAACAACATATGGCTACCAACAAGGAAAGAATCGAGTTGTTGGAAGCTGGCCTAGGAGACCTACAGCATAACTTGAGTCGAATGGAATTGGGAGTGAATGACAAGTTGCAGCAACTTGAAGTTACTCTCAGCAAAATGACTAAGGTTTTGACTACCAGACAAGCAACGACTCCAAGCAACTTCAATGAAACCAGTGGACAATCCTCCAATGGACGTTCACATGATAACACAGATGGAAGACGACCCATGTTCTCTTCAAAGCTTGCAAAGCTCGAGTTTCCCAGGTACTCAAGGGGGAACCCGACAAAGTAGTTCACACGAGTTGATCAATTTTTTGAGTACCAAGCAACTCTAGAAACACAAAAAGTATCACTGGCATCGTTTCACTTGGAAGGTGAGGCAAATCAATGGTGACAATGGCTAAGACGAGCTTACCAAGAGGAGAACAAGGAGGTGACATGGGGTACCTTTGTAGAGGAACTATGGTATTGTTTCGGTCCTACGGATTGCGAAGATTTTGATGAATCACTATCAAAAATTAGCCAAACTGGTTCTCTTTGTGATTACCAAAAGGAATTTGAGAGGTTGGGCAATCGGGTACATGGGTGGAACACAAAGCATTGGTAGGAACATTCATGGGAGGACTCAAGGCTAAGGTAGCTGATGGCATAAGAATGTTCAAGCCTAAAACGCTCAAGGAAGCCATTAGCCTTGCTAGAATGCAAGATGAGCAGCTAACTCATCAAAAGAAGACTACAAGTTCATTCAATGGAACCACTCTCGACTCTTTGCCCACGAAAGCTTCACCAATAAAGCAACTCAATTGGGATGTGATGCAAAAGAGACGAACTTCAGGCCTTTGTTTTAATTGTGATGAAAAATTTGTTCCTAGGCACAAATGCAAAGGGCCACAGTTGTTGCCTGAAGGGTCTTATGTTGAGGATGAAACAAGTGGTCAACTTGAACCTTAAGGACAAGGTTCCTGTCAAAGGGGGAGGTCTTGATAAGCCACTAAGGTCTAGAAGAGTTTCTGTGAAGAATCCAAAGTACTGTGACTAAGAGCTGTTGCACATAGGGACTTGACTTGCACGTTGAAATAAATCTAAAATGAATCTTGTTTACTTGCTATAAAATAGGTTGATTAGTTATTTGATTTGTTATTTATATACCAGTTGTGTCCTATTTCTTAGGGATATTTTCTAAGAATTAGGAATGGCTGTTATATTCCTTTTGTATTTAAACTCTTTGAACGACAGAAATAAAGCAAGTCTATTCCAATTAAAAAAAAAAAAACTCTTGAGGTTCATTCTCACCTGAAGCATAATTCCTTACTTACCAAATATTAACAACTCTGACTGGGACCTATCAATACTCTAATGGCTGAAAGGAAGGTGTTGCGTTACAGTACAAGGAGACCTCTGTTTTATAGAACTACAGGTAGTTCTAGCACTAATTGGGCTTTTCAAGGTGATCAAACAGCCCATCAGAGGAAGATTGTTGAAGGTGTGAGCAACGTTGATAGAAGCGAGAAGAGGAAGAGTGTTGTACGATTTGGAGTTCAAAGCAATTCTGATTCCATGGTTTTAAAGTAGGCAAAGGTTCACAATCTTCATGTAAAAGGATACTATATCTATTATTGTCCACGAGAGGACATGGCATCTGTTTTTGATAATTATATTGATGAGGACGCTGAGGTTGATGTTTATCCAGTTCAAGGAGAATCCTTGCTAGTTAGGAGAGTGATGCTGCAATAGTTAAGGACGAAGACACAAATTGGAGGCGACACAGTATATTCCGAACTCGTGTTTTCTGTGGTGGTAAGGCATGTAGCTTAATTATAGATGGGGGAGTATGGAGAATGTTATTTTTACAGAAGCAGTCCAAAAACTGAAGCTGCCTGCAGAAAAGTTAGGTGGTTGAATAAGGGCAATGAGATTCCAATCACATTGCAATGATTGGATGATGTGGCTTTGTGTGACATTCTTCCTATGGATGTTGGACATATTCTTTTGGGTAGACCTTGGTTGTATGACCGTGACATGGATCACTGAACCAGCCTAATACTTACTCCTTCAGCAAGCGCAATAAGAGATACACTTTACACACTCTTAAAGAGGAAGTTAAGGAAGTTGGTGCTTCTACCATCAACAATGTTCATGGTTTTTTATCCGTAGCAAAGTTTGAGGCTGAAAGCCAAAAACTTGCATTATGTATACTTTGGTTGGTAAAATAATGACAAATGAGCAAGTTGAAGAATCATTTCAGTATCCTTATGAAATCAGACCATTATTGAAGGAATATGCATTATTGGTTAGTAATGAGTTGCCGCATGGTTTACCTACGAGAGGCATCCAACACGCTATTGATTTGGTTCCTAGAACACCTTTACCAAACCAGCCAGCCTATACAATGTCTCCTATGCAGCGAGCTGAGATATAAAGGCAAGTGGAAGAGTTGCTTAGCAAAAGGGCTGGTGCGAGAAAGTAAGAGCTTGTATGCTTGTCCAGCTCTTGCTCCAAAGAAAGACAACTCTTGGAGGATGTATGCGGACAGCCGTTCAATTAACAAAATTATAATCAAATATCGCTTTCCGCTTTCCCATTCCTCATCTAGAAGATATATTGGATCAATTGTCGGGTTCAAGGGTATTTTCTAAAATCGATTTGCAAAGAGGTTATCATCATATCAGATTAATGAGTGGTAATGAATAGAAGACAGCTTTTAAAACACAAGATAGACTTTTTGAATGGTTGGTGATGCCCCTTGGCCGCTCTAATGCGCTGAGTATGTTTATGCGAGTCATGGCAGAGGTATACAAGATGGATTAAATACACATGTTCTTGACTTAGTACCATTACCACAAGAGACTAGGTTGATTGAGAAAGGCTTTTGCTGATCACATTCAGCGGGTTCATCAAGAGATGAAATCAGCCTTGAAGGCTAGCAATGCAACTTACTCTTCTGCTGCAAATAAACATCAGAATTAAGGAGGGTGACTTGGTGCTTGTGCATTTGTGGTGAGAAAGGTTTCCTAGAGGCACTTGGAACAAGCTTAAGTCTAGAAAATTTGGACCTTGTAAGGTGGTAAAGAAAATCAGCTCCAACGTATATGTGATTGAGCTACCATCTGATTTACAAATCAGTCCAATCTTCAATGTTTCAGATTTGAATTCTTTAGATGGACTTGATGGGGAGTTAAAACCAATTTCTAAGCAAACTAGTCATCTACCAAAGCGCAGGTAGATGTTATTGAAGATGTGTTGGATGTCAAGGAAGTGACATCAAGAAGAGGAAATTGGTATAAGTGATTCCTGGAGAAGTGGTTGGGTAGTTGGGTAAATTTGCTAGTGAAAGTACTTGAATAGCTGAAGAAGTGCTGAAGAAGATTGATCCTGAGATGTATGCTGAAATTGTTCAAGTTTTTAAACCAGAGCTGGATTCCTTTCCAACTCGGGAAGAATGATGCAGGATTATTTCCTTCCCTATTGAAGTTATTATTTCAGTTCTAGTAATGCTTAATAAAACAGCCATGTGACACTTCTAAGTTAGGTTTACTATGTGATGTAACCCTAGTACAAATGGTCTGTTAAGACTATTTTACAGTGGCTTCTTATTTTTCTAAATAATACAATTATCTTTTAGAGGTTTTCCCTAAATCAAACCCTAAGTAATTTTGTGGTTATACTTAATTATGTTTTAAGTTATAATTCAGACCTGTTACCACATCACATCGCTTGTTAATTTTGTGAATCATCAAGAAGTTAGACCAATAAAACCCACATTGGCCGCATCAATTTTCAGTTTAATGGTTATAAAGTTCAAGTTCATATCTATGATGCAAGCAAAAATACTAGAAAAAATAAAAAATAAATAAAAAAGATAGAAATACAATTCTTAAACTATGCTTACTTTTTAAGAACTCATCATATTTGTCAGCTTCAAAAGCTTCATTGTTGAAATATTTGACAGTCTAGGACAAGGCAGAAAGGGAGAAGAAGGAAAAGAAGCAAAGAACAAAAGCATTAATAAGGGTGTAAAAATATGGGCTTGACATAAATGGAAAGAAAAGATAACAAAAAATAAATTCAGGAACAGACTGAATCTCACCTCATAATTTATTAGAGAATCTATTGCCCTTGTGCTTGCATCATTATCAGCCTTATTCATGGCCTTCCTATACTTTGTCCGCCACTAAAAATGACAAGTTAAGGAAATAGTGATTATCGGGTTTCACGAACTCAAGAAACAGAGATGGAAATGAACAAACCCTTCCCGATCCCTCCCTTCACCCCAACCCTTCCAACAAATTAATATATATGTATATATTAGCCTATTAGGAAAGTAAAGTATTTGAGAATTTTTTGGTTCATTCCAGAGAAAGGGAGCACTGATCCTAAAATGGGATGTGAATCCATTTTTTGGAATATGAAGAATTGAAAATTGTTTGACTCACTTTAACTTAGCCAACAATCTAATTATGAGCATCTTTCATATATATTTGTTGAACGACATTAACTTTCTTACTAACTTCAATTAACAATATTGAATTTGAAGGATTATATTATTTTCTTTTATGATCATCCTACTAGACTTGTGGAGCATAAGAAAATGAATGAAGAAAACTCAAAGTGCGTAGTTGGGAGAGAGCGCAAGAAACCCAAATATTCTTAACATGTTTGCATGAGATAGAATTGATAGAAGATAAGTAACCTGCGTTACAGATAATGTGAAAGCAACATATGCAGCAACTGAAAGAGAAGTGATCCAAGCGAATGGTGCTCCAAATTTGTATGCCAAAATACCTGACACCATAGATATCTGCAAGGATGCACATTATAAATCTACCAAGAGTTTTCAGAAGGAAGCAGTGTCACATATATAAACATGAAATTTTGATAGGTGTCAATCAATAGATTGAAGAGTTCAACATAGACGGATATAGAATAATACATGCAGCAGAAACAAAAACTAACTAATGCCAGCATGAAAAATGCTCAAAAAGTGAAGGTCATAGTCATACCTCAAGAATAGTTGGCACAACATTGAACACCATTGACGACAAGATAAAATTTATTGCACGGCTACCACGATCAATTATTCTATTTAATGCACCAGTTTCTCGACTAAGTGCAAACAGAAAAAAAAAATGATAAAAGAACCATCAATAAAAGCATTTAAACTTAATAGAAGCAAAAACATCATTGCTAATCATAAATTTTCCAAAGCAAATACCTAAGATGATAGCGAAGGTCCAAGTCATGCAAATGTGAAAACACCTGCATTCTTAAAATAGACTCATATTAGGTAAATGAAAGGAACTAAGACAAACAGTTAGATGAAAAACAAGCATCTTAGATATGAAGCATTGTTGGGATCATATTCGAGCTTAAAAATTACCTTCCTAGACACTTGACGGATTGTTCTTAAAGCTACCTTGGAGAAAACAGCAGTTCTCAATTCTGTCACCATAAGGTTTGCACAGAACTAATAAGCAAAATATCAATGAAAGGTGAAAACTTTTAACACCTTGTTTTGAAAGTCTAAAAATGAAAGAATTATATGAAGCCAATTCTCATTTTTGAAGACTTCATAAATTGAATTCTTTAACTTTAAAAGAAAAATAATACATTTTTAAAAGAAATGAAATCATGTCAAAAATGAGATTTTGCAAGAATTCAATTCAATTCAATTGCACATGATTTGTTCCAAACAAGGACTTTATAACTCAAAACAGAAAATTTATTTAAAAAGGTTACCATTGAAAGCAGATGCCCCAGAGCGGGCAATGCCATAACCAATGAGAACAGAAGCAGGGGTTGCAAAAAGAGCAATAAGAGTAGAATTAGCAGTAGTAAAAGAAGCAAGGGCAGTAGCATTGCCAGCAGCTGTAGTCAACCAATCAACAGCAAGCTTAAAAAGGAAAGGGACTTGAACATTCAACACCTTAGCCCCAACAAGAAAAGCAAGAGCAGCAATAACCCTTAACCGAAATTCGGGATTATCTTTCATCCATAAGTAACTAGCAAGGGTTTGGAGAATTTTCACATCAGCAACTTGCTTATCCTCTGGTTTTGATTTTGCAGTAGCAACTGATGATTTTACATTGTTAGGATCATTACCACTAACAGTAGAGCTTGAGAACCAAAACCGGCCATTCAGCATTGCACTCTGTTTGTTTTAAACACGAACACGATCAACAAATTGACTAATTCATGCAAATTAAACTAAACAAACAAATTCAACTTAAAAAAGAAAGAGTAAGGGGGTGAACAAACCGGTGGTGGCCTTGGACGGGCCAAGGAAGAAGAGGAAGCGGAATCCGATTCGGAAAGGAAAGCGCTGACAGTGAGATTCTTCTTCCATGGAAAAAGAGTTGAGTATGATCTATTGTTACCGTAGACAGCACTACTGCTACTGTCGCTACTAAGGAGAAGAAGAAGATTAGGACTGAGATTATTACTGCTTAAGAAGACTGGTTTCTGATTGAGGAGAATGAGTTCATGAGCCCTAAACCTAAACCATTTGGGAGCAGTAGACGCTGCTTTCAACATTGTTGTTGGTTGTTAGTCAGGTAACATTTATTTGCAGGTCGTTAGCGGCGGCGGCGGCGATTGTGATTTTAGGCCTTTCACGACAAGGGTGGAGAGTGAAATTTCACATCTAGGCCAATGGCTGACGTCCGTCAGACGTCCGCAGCTCATTGTTTTTTTGTTTTTTGACGGACCGCAGTTCGTTGAATTATTCAAGGGATAAAGATAATTTTAGTGTCCGAATTTAACAACTAAGTGTCCCGACTTTTAACTATTATAATTAAATGTGTCAACCTAATAAAAAATTACAATTGCATGCTTGATGCAGTTAACGAATGATGTGTTATTTTCGGATCCCATTGAGTAGCTAACGTGGAAGCTATGTATGTGAAGTTTAAAGCATATGATTTGCACATGACATTAATTATAGGTGAAAGGACAAAAAAAAAACCTCCTTTATATTATTAATTTGAATTGGGGATTAGGGATTTGGGAAAGTTTGCTAAAGTCCATGAAACCCCATCAAATGGCTCTCTGTCGTCGTGATCCCTGCTAAAAAACCCGACCCGATCCTGAAAAAGCTCTTATCTTCAGTAGGTTAAGTCGCGTTTGCTTTCGGGCCAATGTGGAGTGCTGGGGAAGAATGTGCAATGGCTAACGGTGTTTGCTGCTTAAATGTTTGCTCGTTAAGTTCTCCGGTGACGGCGAGATTAAAATTCTGTTGGTAGGTTTTGATAGCAGACTCAAGAGCTTCGTCGAAATCATCAGTGAAGTTGGAAAGAGTGTTTGGAATGTCGCCGACGTGGCAGCCGATGAATTTCTTGAAAGAATCCCAAGCAAGGTTGGTGTTGTTGGGGAGTAAATTAGGAGGAATTGATGATATGTTAGGGAAGAATCCCAAGCAAGGTTGGTGTTGTTGCAAGCCTGTGCGGGATTTGTGTTTTTGAGATGGGTGGTAGTGACTTTTGAAAGGATGAATTAGAAAGGATGGAGTGAGTTTGTTTCTCTAGAAAATGATTTTTTGCAGGAATTTTCCATGGGAATGATGGAGTTCAAGATGATACATTAAAAAGGATGAGTGGCAGTGAAGAGGGTAAAGTTAGAGGAAGTAGAAAGCAAAGATATTGGGGTGGAGGAGAACCGACAGTGGTGAACAGAACCAAAGTGACTCAATGAGCATTGCTAACAGTGATATTGATGAGTGGCATGAAGGTGATGATTATAAGGAAGATGAAGAATCTGTTATTGAGTCCCCTGCACATCAAGATCATGGGGCTCGTCATAATCCAGTATGTTGCTTGATTAGCAGTTCTGGGAATGTGTTGGACTTTGCAATATGTTCCCCTTGCTTCCTTCAAGATTTTCTTTTGGGGTATGATTAATTGATCACAATAGGCTATAGAAAATGTCAAAGAGTAAGGAATCAGTGGATTTATCTCTGCAAAATGGAGATCATGATCTGTTACCATCATCATTAGTAGTGGAAGAAGGAGAAAGAAGAAATGAATCATCATCATCAATTGGACCTGTTATTGATCCTGAAATTGACGTTAATTAGGTAATTTATGTATAAATAATTGGATTATGTTTAAAATTTTTTTTTAAAATTTTTATTTT
>CATIWK010388162.1:0-13459 GCA_949634005.1 Mallotus japonicus
AGTTCTTCATTCAGTGAGAATTCTTATTTTCAAGCTTTGAATTCCCTATTTCATATAAAAGCATAAATTGTTAGATTTTTGGTTTATTTTGAGTATCTTGTTGCTATTTGGTGTTATACGAAAGCATGATTGCTTAAATATGTGAGTTTTTTAAAGTTTTAAATCCCTGGTTTACGTTGATTTGCATATAGATTTGAATTGCTTAGCACTTAAGAAATATGTGATCCTGAGCTGGAGTGCTCTGTTGAAGAGGTGACGCCTCTTCACTTAGAGGCGATCGCCTCTCGCCCAGAATCCTACATGATTCTGCTTCACCCCAATGTCTTTTAGGATATGTTTAGTATACTTTTTATATATTTTTAGTATCTGATACACGTACTATGCATAATATTTAGTATTTCATGTATTTGTCACATGCTTGACTTGTTTAAATGAATACTCCATGCTTATGTGAATACTCATGTCTATTTTCATATAAAAGTGATTTGACTTATCATTTATGAATATTGTTTATATTCGAATATAGAGCTAACCATATTTGTTGTAGGTTTTAATGAGTTCTAGTTACTATGTAATTAGTGGATTAATTAGTTTTGAGAGGTTTTTATTGGATTATTGTAATAATTATACAAAGAATTGTAATCCTTAATCCTTTCCCCATTTGTATTGAATGAATGGTTGTAATATTTTTATTCATTATTCATTTCAAATGCCAAGGTAAAAGCAAGCAAATAAGACTAATGCGCAAAGTTGGTAATATTTGAAAATTGAAAGCATATGTGACCAACATTAATAAGGAAATCATTTTATAACTAAAGGTAATAATATATAAAACACAAATGGAGGCCAACCACAAGGTTGGGTGGGCATTCGAAGCCCATACCCAGTTTCCGAACCCGATTTCTGAAGACGGCTTCTGGGTACCTCTGTGGAATCTAGTTGCTGTAAGTGTGTCCCGGTTTTCATCTGGGTGGCGAATCCATCTCCAAATAATAGGCCTCAAGACTATATCTTGTATTTCCTAGCAGGCCCTGAGCTTACACAGTGTCGTAGTCGCCAACACTTGGGCCCGCGCTAAACCCCTCCGCCTATAGTGGCGACTCCACTGGGGATAGAGAAAATGATTCCTATGTTTTATAAATTATCATCCTTGGTTATTAGATTATTTCCTTTGCATATTATTGTATTCACTACACATGATCATATAGTGTGAACATCAGTCCTTAAATAAACCGGTAATGGTCCATTCTTCGCTACCTGTGTTTCATTCAAACCTGGTGGTGGAATATCACCTATTACCACTCACGACATGTACTCTCCGCGTTACTTGGACCCTTGAGTGGGGAGACGTGTATGGATGTATATCGTTATGGGAGCCAGAGCCTTATTACCCTCGACCAAGCTCATGTAAATGACTTAGAAATTTCCACTAAGGTTTTCCAAATGCATGTGTATTGTGCCATATAGCAATTCTTGCAAAAAAGCCCAAGCCCATTTTACAAATGGATTACATTGAAAGTGGTCCTTTTCAAGCCCATCATAGTCCATTTGTAAATAAACCTTATTCAAATGGGCCTTTCATGCCTATTCAAACCCATTATGAGCAAACCTTGTCAAAGTGGGCTTTTCATGTCCATTTTTTAGCCATTTCAAAACGGATCTTGACAAAGTAAGCTCCTAATGTTGAAACTTGACCCATCAGAATAGACTTTGGCTTTATTCCAAGAATTTGTTACTTGTTTGATATGTTCTGAGAGTTTCTTTATATACGTCGGTTTTATTATCCCCTGTTGATAATTAAAACTAGACCAACAATCATAGGAAAAGGAACTTACCATGAACACGTGTGAGGAAGATATAAGGGTGGAGATTTCGTTTTGAAGGAGCTTTGTCTTTTGTGATATATGTTATTTGTAAATAGAACGTTCATTTTCTTTATTCTTTCAATAGTCTGCTTGATCATGCATACACGTCATACATGTTTTTAATCAGCAATGTTTGCAGACATAGATTCAGACCAGTCATTTAAGTGGACCTGATCCAACACCGGCCGTTTAATCAGGATGTCGAAAGAAACAGCATCGCCTAGTTTTGATCAAGAAAAGTTCAAGACAGAGATGGCAAAGTAGACTAGAACCATCATGAATGAGATGATGGCAGAGATGAGTTCAGTTAGGCAAGAACCACCTGCACCCGTACCTGTACCTGTACCTGTACCTCCACCACAGCCTTTTGATCTTAATGCTGAGGATTTTGGGAGGCAACGACTAGATGATGATCAGGAAACTGTGTTAGCTGAACCAGTGATCCGTCAGAAGGTGGATATTCTGGAAAGCACAGAAAAACCAGAATAGGCCAAAGATCTTGTCAAATCTATGGCTCAAATGCAGTTACAGATGAAAGAGAAGGGTATTGATGCTCCGATTAACTACTTCGATTTGAGTCTGGGTGAAGACGATGACCCTTTACCTCGAAAGTTCAGATTCCCTGATATGAAGAAGTTTACTGGTACTGAAGATCCCCATCTACACCTCAAGTAGTATGCGACACATATGAGAACAACTAGCTTGAACATATCTCAGATTGTTAAGCAATTTTCTCTGTCTCTCGAGGGAGCACCGATCAGATGGTATTATTCCTTGGAATCTCATGTCCAAGTTGATCAGGAGGAGTTGTGTGCTGCATTTGTTAAACAGTATAGCCTTAACATTCATATGGAGGCATCTCTGAGGGATTTGCAGAATATTAAACAGAAGTTCAATGAACCTTTCGCTGACTTCTTGATCAGATGGAAAGCAACTTATGATAGCAATCGAGGGATGTGTGCTTCTATTATCCAAGAAGCTTAAAGACTTAGGGATTAGAAATTTTGAGGAGCTATACCGATTTGGAGTACAAAAAGAATCAGACCTGACACAAGAGAGGAAGTTTTTCAATGGAAGATCCATGAGTAAGGAAGGGAGTGGGTTTAGCAGCAGTGTTGGTCCAAGTCATAATGTCCAAATTAATGCTGTTAAAGAGCCATGCAAATTCTCTAACCTAGGGAAACCTCTTTCCAAGGTTCTTGAGAAACTAATCGAGAACAATCTACTGCGACCTATGCCCCAAAGATCTCCATTCCTAAACGCCGACCCTAAGTATTACTGTAAGTATCACCAAACTATTGGCCATGATACTGATAACTGTGGTCGTCTGAAACATGAAATCTAAGACCTGATTGATTCAGGGAAAATTACAGACCTCGAAACCTATAAACCAAACACCAGAAACAACCCCCTACCAAATTATCAGAGAATGCCACCACCAAATCCACGCCTCATGATGATAAACACAGGATTGACAGAGGAAGAAGTTTTTGATTCCTTTGTTGATACTATCCCTACCCCTACACCCTTAGGACCAGAAGCAGAAAGCCTGAACCTCAATCAACAGGTCAAGGATTTTAAAATCATCATTCTAGATATCTGAAGTTTAGACGAAGAGGGAGATGGACCAATTGATGTATGGAAAGCCAGTAAACGAAAAGAAATCCCTCCAGCTGGGAAGGGTAAAGAGAAAGTAGGAAAAACGGAATCTGTTGAGCTACAGGAAGAAGACGTGAATCCATAAAAGAAAAATGAGGAAGAAATCAAAGCTAAGAGAGATGAAAGAACTCTTGCTAGTGTTTGGGAGTTGCTAATGAACTCCAAAGCCCATAGGGAAGCACTAGTGATGACTTTAGACAACAAGAAAGTTCTAATCAACCATAGTCCTGAACAGATGGTGTATTCTTTAACTGAGAGTCCTCAAGGTGCTGTGATATTTATAGATGAGGATTTGCCCCTGGAAGGGAAGGATTACCACAAAGCCTTGTTCATAAAGGCTGAAGTGAAAGGAAGACTCATCTGCTGTGTAATGGTAGACAATGGGTCTGCTATTAATGTTTGTCCTTTAAAGATCCTACCGAAGCTGGGATTAACGGCTGCGGACTTGAAACCTTCAGAGGTGCTTATCAAGGCCTATGATGATACAAAGAGGCATGTGGAGGGAACCTTCAGAGCTTTGATCAAAACAGGACCCATTGAATCTTGGGTTAACCTCCATGTAATCGATATCCTAGTCACTTTTGCTGTTTTACTTGGGAGACCGTGGTTCTATCCTCTTAGAGGAGTGCCTTCCACTTTGCATCAAAAGATCAAATTTCCATATGAAGGTCGAGTGGTAACCATCTCGGCAGAGATTGAAGCTGCCGTTGCTGCTTTGAAACTAACACCCAATGAAATCCCAATCAACCCAGGGTTCGAACTCTGTATGATTTATGAAGATGAATTGAATCCGAAGATAACAAGCATGATGAAGAATATGAACTTCCTACCTGGAATGGATTTGGGAAAGGATCAGCAGGGTCCATCGGAGTTTATAGAGCTGAAAGTCCCTTTTCTGAAGCATGGATTGGGTTATCAGAAGTCGAAGAAATTAAAAGGTAAGGCTAAGGAGCACACACTGTGGGAGACATTCATGGCAGAGGGCACTAACTACCCCTATAACGGCAAACCTGAGCCAGTGATGATATCAGAGAAATTGGTCCCTAGATTTGAAATCTTCACTGGAGAAATGAGTGGGATCAAAGAACCAGTTGTTGAGGAGTCGGTGGTAGAAGAGTTGGTTCAGTCTTCAGAACCTAAAGAGGACACTTCTGCAAAGGAGACAGAGGAAGCTGATGACCAAGAGAATGAATGCAGCTTCGAATCTTTTATTTTTAAGTCAATCATAGATGTTTTCTATGATGTCCTTGAAATTTCCTTTTCTAACTTGTTTAACTCTGATGACGATATTTTTTATTCTAAAGTTAATGCAATAAACTCTGAGTTTGCTTATTTATGTGATGTTTTGCTTAATGGTTATACTGTGTGTGATGATCATTTCATGCATATGTTTGACATTAATTCAGTGCAAACTAAATCATTTAATTTAGGTACATGCGGTAATCCAAAGAATATACTTCTTGCTTCTGATTTAACTCCTGATGAGAGAGAGAAAATAAAAGAAATAATTAAAAGAAGACAGAAAGTATTTGCTTGGGGTTATAAGGACATGCCAGGGATTGATAGAGAAATTGCAGAGCATGCAATTCCCACATATCCTCACATCATACCAATAAAATAGAAGAAGAGGTGATTGAGGCCAGAATGGGCTCTTTTGATAAAAGAAAAGGTAGAAAAGCAGCTGAAGGTGAAATTCTTAGAGGTGGTCGACGACACCTAATGGTTGGCGAATATTATGCCAGTTCCAAAGATTGATGGAAGGGTCAGGATGTGTGTGGATTACAGGGATCTGGATAAGGCCAATCCTAAGGATGATTTTCCCTTGCCACATATCGACACTCTAGTTGATAGTACGACATCCAGTGCCATGTATTCCTTTATGGATGGCTTCTTTGGATACAATCAGATTATGATGGTAGTAATTGACAAACTAAAAACTTCGTTCACCACTGAATGGGGCGTTTATTGTTACACAGTCATGCCATTTGGATTGAAGAATGCAGGAGCTACTTATCAAAGGATGGCTACTACCCTATTCCATGACATGATCCATAAAGTGATCGAAGTATATGTGGATGACATGATGGTGAAGTCTCCAACACGAGAAGGACATTTCGAGGCTCTCGATAAGTTCTTGGCCAGGGCTGAAAAGTACAATCTCCGGATGAATCCAAAGAAGTGTATTTTCGGAGTGACTTCTGGAAAATTACTGGGACACATCGTCAGTCAGAAGGGAATAGAGGTGGATCCTGACAAAGTCAAAGCTATCAGGGAAATGCCTGCACCAAAGACTGAAAGAGAAGTCAGAGGGTTCATCGGGCGATTACAGTACATCAATAGGTTCATCGCCAAGCTGACTATGATCTGTGAACCGATCTTCAAGCTTCTAAAGAAGAATCAGCCAATCATTTGGGATGAGAAGTGTCAGCAAGGATTTGAAACTATTAAGAATTATCTAATGAATCCTCCAGTTCTGCAAGTACCAAGGCAGGGTAAACTATTAATTCTGTATCTGGTAATCGAAAAAGGGTCATTGGGAGCGATGTTGGCCTAGGAAGGCAGTGGAAAGGTCGAGCACGTGGCATATTACTTGAGCAAGAAACTTTTTCCCTATGAGTCCAATTATAGTCTCGTAGAGAAGACATGTTTGGCCGTGATATGGGCAACGAAGAAGCTTCGACACTATTTCCAATCTTACAGGATTCAAGCAGTCTCTAAGCATGATCCTTTAAGATATCTTTAGCAAACTCCATCCCTCACAGGGAAATTAGCCCGTTGGTTAGTTCTGCTTACCGAGTTCGACATTGACTATGTAGCAAGGAAGGTAATAAAAGGAAGAGCTGTAGCAGACTTCCTAGCTCAGAATCTAGTTAATGATGAATAGGAATGGGAATTGGAGTTTCCAGATGAGCATCTAGGGGTAATAGAAATCCAGACATGGACCATGTACTTTGATGAAGCAGTTAACAGTAAAGGAGCTGGTGTCGGGGTAATTCTGATCTCACCAGAAGGAGAAATGATCCCGATGGCCAAAAGATTAGAATTTGAAGCTACCAACAATCAAGCTGAGTATGAAGCTTGTATCTATGGTTTGGAAGCGCTCAGAAGCATGGGGGTAGAGGAAATCACAGTGTACGGAGATTCTATGCTAGTGGTAAAATAGATCTCTAATCAGTGAGAGGTGAGAGAAGATAAGCTCAAATTCTATTGGAATTGCAAGTACTGTCATGCTATCTTTCACTCAGTGCAAGTTTGTGCATTTTCCACAAGAAGATAATCAAATGGCAGACACTTTGGCCATTCTAGCTTCGACGTGGGAAGAAAAGGAGCAGGCTACTGTCAAACCTCTTATTCTTGTCAAATCCAGAGTCCCTTGTCATGAAGAGATAAGGGTAATGCTAGTTGAATCTATAGAGAAACCGTGGTTCTATGATTTACAGTAATATCTAAAAACGGGGCAGTTTCCCAAAGATGCTGATAGGAAAGAGAGAATGTCTCTTAGGATGTTGTCTCGACAATTCATCAGCCATAATGGAATGTTGTGTAAGAGGGCACCAACAGGGGTACATCTGAGGTGCGTTGACAAAGATGAAGCTCAGAAGCTGATGGAAGAAATCCACGAAGGGTTGTGTGGCCCGTATATGAATAAAACTGTTTTAGTTAAAAAGATAGCACGACAAGGCTACTTCTGGTTAACAATGGAGACAGATTGCGTGAAGTATGTGAAGAAGTGCTATAACTGTCAGGCATATAGCAATGTCAGTCATCTACCATCGATGAAACTCTAAGGGTTGACTTCTCCATGGCCATTTACAGCGTGGGGTATCGACATCATAGGAGAAGTGAGGCCAAAAGCATCAAACGGTCATCGATACATTGTGGTAGCAATTGATTACTTTTCCAAGTGGGTCGAGGCAGAGTCATATGTCACTGTCTGATCAAAGCAAATGGCGAGGTTCATAGAGAAGAGCATAATCTATCGGTATGGGTTGCCACATCACATTGTTAGTGATAATGGTCTTCAATTTCGAGCAGAAACAGCAACTTTGCTGAAATAGTATAAGATTGATTATCATAGGTCATCCCCGTATCGACCTCAAGCCAATGGAGCTGTAAAAGCTGCGAACAAGAATATGAAGAGGATTTTGGCTAAAACGCTGGAAAATTATAAAGATTGGGCTTATTACCTACAGTTTACTTTGTGGGGATATAGGACAACTGCTCGAACTTCAACTAGAGCTACTCTTTATTCTTTGGTTTACGGATGTGAGGCAGTGCTACCAGTAGAAGTCGAAATCCAGTCATTGAGAGTACTTCTAGAGTCTAAAATTCCTGAATACCAGTGGGTGGAGAGTCGGCTAGCTCAGTTGACTTTGTTAGATGAAAGAAGAATGAAAGCTAAGTATCATTCTCAATTGTACCAAAAGAGAATAGCTCGGGCTTACAACAAGAAGATCAAGCCTGGGAAAGTCAAAGAGGGTGATTTGGTTTTAAAGCTGACAAGGCCGTTAATGACAGACTCGAGAGGGAAGTTCAAGCCGAACTGGGAAGGACCGTATCTAGTGAAGAAACTATTCTCTAAGGGAGCTGCTATCATTTCCGATCTAGAAGGAAATGAGTTCAAGGAGCCTATCAACCTCGACAAACTAAAGAAGTACTTTCTGTGAAGTCTCGTTAGGGAGAAAACCTCAAAAACAGGGCTGCCTAGGCAAAAGTTAGAGACTACAAAAATGCAAAAATAAAAAAAATCCTGTTGGATTGAAAACCTTGAAAGAGGCGGTCCAGACAAAAATAAAGGACATGTAAAAGGAGAGAGAGAGAGAAAAATAGTTAGTTAGAAAACTTGTAAGGGTAAATCAACTAACGACATGAGCTATGTAAGAAGCAAAATGTATTCTTGCTTTGTGCTTAATTTAAATGGAATGGATTGCCTTTGTTATTATCAAACGTTGCATTAAATGTTTTATTACACACTGTTTAACTGAAAGGAAATTCCATTCAACAAAAGCAGATAAAGACTAAATTACATGACTAATTCTACCTTCTTTTCTTTTGAACACCTTAAGCACTAGATGATTACAATGACCTTGTTCTCTGCTGATAATGAAATTATCTTTTTCTATTTGCTGCATCTGAACCCATGTTTTATACTGGTCATTAGTGGATAGATCCACATTATAGTCAATGCCTCTCTGAATGGTTCTCCGAGGCCAGGTTACAGTCAGGTTGTTCAAAAAATTCTGAGTGAGTGGACCCGTCTCAAATTCATGCACGAGCTCAGGAATCAGTTGTTTCTGTCTGTACTATCTGTAAAGCCGTGCAAGGTTATAGAAAGTAGAAAAATACAGACCAGCTACAGGAACACAGTACATATAGCTCCGAACAGTCATGTGCTGTAGTCTCCACCATGGACATATCCACTGTATTAGCGTATCAGGAAAAGTGGCCAGCCAACTTTGAATGTCTTCTGGGATAAGATGAAACTGCCAAGTGCGACAATGCTTAGCTTTATAATGTGCAATATCTCTAGGAGGTTCCAGCAATCTTAGCTTCTCATGAAACCATGTCTAAGCAGATTATAAATGTAGCTAATGAAAAATGAGCAAAAATAGTAGAAAAGTAGTAAATGTAAAAATGATGAAGGGAACTAACCTCCAGCAACAAAGGACTTCCAGAGAATCGTCTTGTTTCTGCAAAGTTGTCTAAACCAATGATTGTTTCTGCTAAGATGAGCGGGAAAGGGTTGAGACCCATTTCTACTTGGTCGATGATAGAGAGAATCTTTGGGTCACAATTGCCTGAAGGAGATACAAGTAAGAATTGAGCATAGAGGCATAGAGCCATCATCCGGGACCAAGGCATCCCCTTATTGTCTACAGCCACTACTACTTCCAGAAGAGAGTTGGTTAGAACCTCATTGTTGAAAATATGACAGAAAGAAAATTAGGGAGCAAGATCAAACATCCTCGCCATCTGAAGTTGAATAGAATGCATATTCAGGATTTCGAGTGGAGGGATCACGATTTGACAGGTAAAATCGAGTTGACAGCCTAGAATAGCTTCAAACTCTTCAGGCAGGGGGTATAGTTCTACAACATTGAATCTGAAGACATACTTTTGAGGATCCTAAAATTGAGCAATAACATGCAGAAATGAGAAGTTGATCTTCCTTGCATGCATGGATCGGAAGACGGATAGATGAAATGGTTCTAACCTTGCCCAAGATTCCCCATCCAAGCTTTTCAGTATTGTTTACAGCTGTTTCAGGCTTCTTTCAGTCATATTTTGGGGATTAGAGATGCAATTTAGAGAGAGAAGTGCAGAGAATTCGAAGAAGAAAAGTTAGGGATTTGAAGATGAGAATTGGGGATTATATAACTGCAGAACCCTGTCGTAGAGGCGATTCGCATCAACGGTGAGGCATCGCCCCTACATGAAGAGGTGATTCCTCATCGCCTCTTCACGAAGAGGCGACACCCCTTTGAAGAGGTGACGCCTCTCCGACGATGATAAGTTGTACCTGTATGTAATTTTCTGTAAGGATTTTGTGCTATATACGAGATTCAGTTATGAAAACAACAAATTTGTATGAATAAAATACCTCTATTTGCTTCGAGAGCTACAAAAAATATTATAATGTCATCATTCAGTGCAAGAGCAAAAATCTGGACTCAAAACAGAAACTAAAATATTTGTTCAAACAAAGATAGTAATAGTTTAGCAAACAAGAGTAAGTCTAATCTAATCTGGGATGGATGCCTACTCCTCATCCCTAGACTCGTCGCTCTCGTCATCCCTAGATGCCTCTTCACTGGACTCCTCCTTAGCAGGGTCACCTCCCTGGCCCTCGCTGCCCTCTCCATTAGCATCAGACTCCTCTCCATCATCTCTAGTAGGAGCGGCAGTCTCATCTCCAGCAGGCTCAGTATCCTCCTCCTCGCTACTAGTATCATCCTCAACATGAGCAGCAGCTAGCTGACGCTGAAGAGCAGTGACGGTGGCTTGACTAGCCTCTAGCTCATCCTGTCAAAGTACAACAAAGAGTAAGAAATCATGAAAGCATGCATACATATAGAGATAAGTGATGTTTTTACCTTCCATGACTTGGTCGTGTTGACCATGAAGTCCCGCTGAGCCTCTATCAGGTGATACATGTACCCTCCCTGACCTCGAGGTATTTTCATAATTATAAGTTGTTAGAACTAACCTCGTGTTAAGCTAAATGTGTAAAACAGAGAGAAAGAGGAGAAATTACATAAGTAGAGGTCTCTGGAAAGAAGACGGGCTCGATAGTCATGTCAGGAGTCACAAACTGACGTGACAGCTCCCTTGAAGGCAACCAGCATCGAACCATTAATTCTGGAGGAGCAGCGAGCATACCAGCAACCACCTGAGATCCAGAACTCAAACTAACAACATCAGTAACAGGTGGTGCCCTAGTAGAGGTACCCTTATAATGAGGTACAGTGAGAGAGCGCTGAGACGGCCTCTCTTGTGTGGTAGGCCTATGCCTAACAGGTGGTGCTCTAAGAGGAGCCTGAGAAAGGAAAAATGAAATCAGAAAGTTGATATCTGAAAGCAAAAGAGCATAATCAAATGTTGAATGAAATCATTTACCTGAGATGTAAATCTAGGAAGAGGAGCTCTCTGTAGGAGATGAGTTCGTGCGAAGTCCATGTAGCGAGACTTCCTCCTCTCGCAAAACTCATCAGTGTCCTCTCCCTCCACTGCACGGTCTAGCTTATCCCCCTCTAATAGGTGTCCTCAGAAAATCTCACTAGGAGGAGCAAAAGGTAGACGTCTCACTCGGGCGCCCTGACTCCAGTTATGCACTCTCTCACCAAGGTACCAGACTTTACAATCAGGTCCTCGGAGTAGCACCTCCTTCTAGACAAAGGGATGGAGCGGATCATAGCTGGTGTCCATCCAGTCTGAGGCTCCCATAAGTTCGAACGAAGCTGCAAAAGCAAAAGAGGTAAGTGAAATAGAGTGAATTAATAGCAATTATACTAATTCCAAATTATTATTGCAGGTATCATACCTCATCAGGAGTCAATGTGTTCAGCCTCTCCCTATGGATGTGAACATGGGCAACAGGCCTCCTCCATGCACGACTAACGCCCCACCTCGCCATAGTTGGGAAGGGAACATCACGAGTGTGGACTAGTCCAGTGACTAGCTCCAACTCTAAAGCCCAATCCTGCAAAAAAATCAGAAATTTATAACAAATTATGACAATGATATACAAAGAGACATCAAATAAGGAGAAAGGGAGAGAATAATACCAGAACAGCATGCCAGAATCTGCAAAAGTGTCTGGCTCCTCGCACAGTCTCATCCATGCTCTTATACAGAAAAGCAAGAGCACAGCTACCCTAGTCGTAGGTGGCAACTAAGTCCAGGTCTCTCAAGGGAGGGAGGAAGATCAGATCTATCGAGCTGGTTGTGTCTGCAAAAAAGGTAGTGCCTAGCTAGTAGATATACCAAGAATGCTCTCACAACCTGGTCCATAGCTCGGGGAGTAATGGCAGTCGCTATCCTCTCCTCTGTATAATGACTCCTGATAGAGTTAATCTTGATCGTATGAGTCCCCTTCATGTCTGGGACCATACCCAGTAACCGCTCCACATACTTAAGGTGATCGGGAGACATCCGGTGCAGACTACCATTGAAGGGAACCGAATCCCCAGCACATGGAATCCCCATCACAGCAGCAAAAGACACGGGGTTGAGAGTGAACTCCCCGAACGGAAGATGGAATGTATGGGTGGTATCGGACCACCTCTCCAGTAGAGCATGTAAAGACTGGTAGTCGGTCCTCTCCTGTGCCTCTGGAGGAGCTAAGATAAAGTCAGAGAACCCGGTGTCGCGTATACGAGCTCTAATCTCCTCCAGAAAACTGTCGTACCAGATCCGGGCACCGTTAAAATTCCCAGCACCTTTGAAAGTGTGGGAATCAAGCTATTAAATGAACAGGGAGTTGAATTATTAGTTTTTATGCAATTAGAAGTCATTTTTTTAAAGTTTTTGGCTAATGAGGCAATCACCTCAAGGTGAAGAGGCGATCCACCCCAGATAATTCAAAATGTTGCCATGAGAGGCGACGTCTCATCGATTCGGCAATCTGATAGTTCATATAAGATTTTTGCATTTTCATGCATGTAATCAATTTTTCTTTCGGTTAAAACATTAAACATGCATTCCTAATCATTAACCCGATATTTTCTCATCCTATTTGTAGGAAAAAAACAATTAAATTGGTTACTAACCTCTCCGGTAGCCAATCCGCACAGATATGATCGTGTATCCACGAGAAGAGGAATATCGTCCCCAATGCTCAGTTCGAAACACCATAAGGGATGTACTGTAGGTACTATCCGATCCTATGCAGGTAAATCCAGTGTTCGCGCTGCATCCATAGCAGAAAAGTGATTAGAAAGTGAAAGGAATTTGAGAGAAAAAGGAGAAAACCTTTGAAAGCAAAAGTGATTTTGGAAAAGTGAAAGGAAAGGTTTATATAGGCAGGTTGAAGGGCAAGAAAGGAAGACTTGGTGAAAAAGAAAGAGGAAAACCTATTTGAATAAGGAGAGGCCTGGGACCATTAAATATGATAGCTGAAGAGGCAAATGACTCTTTATTTATTGTCATTAAATGAATGAATTTAAGAAGACAAGAAAGGTGAAAAGAAGAGAGCAGAAGTCTGGGTGAAGCCCATTAGCTAAAAGAAAGTTGGCCCATTAAATAGGCATTCCCAGCGGAACCTATTTTCAAAAAAAAAATTGAAAAATCAAAGAAGAGTTCCCGAGATTCGAGGAAGAACGATGATCGGGCTTGATAGAGTTCCCGAGATTTGAGGAAGAATGATGATCGGGCTTGATAAAGTTCCCGAGATTCGAGAAAGAACGATGATCCGGGCTTGATAGAGTTCACGAGAT
>CATIWK010388230.1:0-10220 GCA_949634005.1 Mallotus japonicus
ATAATACTAAAATTCAAAATTTATATATAAATTTTTTATTTGCCATTTTAGACCAATATATTTTCTTTGGACAAAGCCATTTTAGACCAATATTGGTATAGTTTTTTTAATATTTTTTAAATTGATTTACGTGGTGCTCAAAGAAAAAAAAATGCCAAAAGTTCACGCCCACGTCATCGTTCTCTCTCCTTTTGTTTCACCCTAACCAAACCAAGCGCACCAATTCCCCACCTTCCTCCTCTATAAATACCTCCAATCATCAACACTTTTCGCTCTAATCAACTTTCTCACTGTTTATTTTATTTTTTCTTGAGCATAAACAAACAGAACCTGCTCAAGAAACTGTGAGAAGAAAAGCTTAGTTGAGCAAATTACCTACGGAGCATCGTACCTGAACGATCCATCAAATGCCACGAAAAGGGATGAGGAGCCTTTGCTTTAATCCTAAAACACCTTCCTTTTCTGCCTCCCCTCGCTCTTCTCTTTCTAGATTTTCTGAGCTCTCCTCCAGCACCACTCCTCGCCGCAGCTTCTCAGAATCTGTGATGGATCAAATGGTCGATTCTGCCGCTTCCATCATCATGAAATGGAACCCTGATACTTCAGACTATGCTGCTGTCACTTCTCTTTTTTATGAAAATAAAAGAGAAGCTTTGCAGTTCTTGAAGTGCGTTCATGACCTCCAGAAATCCATGCATTTGTTGGATGCTGAAGATTCTTCCAACGCTAGAATTGTTCAGTCGCAGAACCTTATGCAGATTGCCATGAAGCGTCTGCAGAAAGAGTTTTACCAAATTCTTTCCATGAATCGTGCCTATCTTGATCCTGAATCCGTCTCTGCTCGATCCTCCCGAGCTTCTGCTAGATCCAGCACTTCTGATTACGAAGATGATGTTTCTCCTGAGGACGATCTTCGTTCTGCGGGTGAATCAATTTCTGAGGTTGAGCAAGTTTCTTCTAATGCCATGGCGGATTTGAGGTCTATCGCGGAGTGCATGATCTCATCAGGGTATGCTAAAGAATGCGTCAACATATACAAAATTATTCGAAAATCCATCATCGATGAAGGCATTTATCGACTCGGAGTAGAGAAGCTGTCCTCATCGCAGGCGAACAAGATGGACTGGGAAGCACTTGATTTGAAAATCAAGAACTGGTTAGAAGCAGTAAGGATCTCCATGAAAACACTCTTCACCGGTGAAAGAATTCTCTGCGACCACGTTTTCGCAGCCTCCGACAACATTAGAGAATCCTGCTTCTCCGAAATATCTAAAGAAGGAGCTCTCCTCCTCTTTGGATTCCCTGAACTCGTAGCCAAATACAAGAAATCACCACCGGAGAAGATGTTTCGCGTACTGGACATGTACACAGCTATATCAGGAAACTGGATGGAAATCGAATCAATCTTCTCCTTTGAATCAACTTCAGCAATCAGATCACAAGCTCTTGCTTCACTGGTGAAACTCAGCGAATCAATCCTGACAATGCTTTCGGAATTTGAGTCAAGCATCCAAAAGGACTCATCAAAAACTCCAGTTCCAGGCGCAGATGTTCATCCATTAACAACCTACGCAATGAATTACCTAACTCTCCTCGGTGATTACAGTATTGTCCTCTCAGATATAATCTCCGACTGGCCTGCACCGGTAAAATCATCGCTGCCTAAGTCGTACTTCGACAGTCCGGACTCAGATGATTCGCCGGCACCGCCGATATCAGTGCGTTTCGCATGGCTAACACTCGTTCTTCTCTGCAAACTCGACGGAAAAGCAAAGAGTTACAAAGACGTATCTCTTTCTTATCTCTTCTTAGCCAACAATTTACAGCACGTAGTGAACAAAGTGCAAACCTCTAATCTCCGGTATTTACTCGGCGAAGATTGGCTCGCCAAGCATGAAGCCAAGATTAAGCAGTTCGCGGCGAATTATGAACGGTTAGCATGGGGCCGAGTGTTCACTTCGTTGCCGGAGACTAGTTCAACGGCGGCGATTTCACCGGAGGAAGCGAGAGAGAAGTTTAAAAAATTTAATTCGAGTTTTGAAGAGACGTATCGGAAGCAAAGCAGTTGTATCGTATCGGACGAGAAACTCCGAGATGAATTGAAGGTGTCTATATCGGGAAAAATCATGCCGATATATCGGGAGTTTTATGAACAGCAAAGGAGTGTCATTGAAGGGAACAGAAATGTGATGTTATTTGTCAGATATACCCCTGAGGAAATAGGGAATTACTTGTCGGGTTTGTTTCATGCAGTGTATGAGTCAGGGAGTTCCCCGTCATCTTCTATTTCATCGTCTAGGTCGTCGTCGTCACCTCATCACCGGCGGTCGCGGTTATCAAATTGAGAAACTTTTGGAATTTTTTTAAAGGTTTTTAGTTGATTGTTGGAAAATGTTATTTGTTTGTTGAAATTTTTGATAAAAATATAACTGGAGTATATAAAAATTTTCCAGTAAATATATATATATATATATATAGAAATGAGACTGATATTCTTCAATTTCCATTCCTCTATTTTTTTTTATTATTCTGAAAATGCATGTCTTATAAATTAAGATTCTCTTACGTTTCTTAATTTGCTCATCTTTTTATGACTATGGTGTTGTTATAAAGTATAATTTCTGATATCATGATTGCAAAGCTCTTGCAAAATTCCTGTATAACATGGTTGAAATCTGTAAATGATGCTAAATGTATAATTTCATTTTTTTAACAAATAGGAGGTGAAGGGGAGAACGAATCTATAAATTCACCTTATAATATCCATCATCTGAACCACTAAACTACAAAAGAATGACAAATGTATAATTTCATTGTATTAATGATAATTTCTATTAGATATATTTGCTTTATTTTTTTTCCTGATAGGAGCACTATTATTAATGTCAAAGGACATAAAACAAAATTGAATTGTAAATGTATATCTATAATATTTATAAATATGAATAATTACAATAACATATATAGCTAAAATATATTTAAACGAGCATTTTTTTAATTATAAAATTTTATTTTACTTAGCTATATTAGAATTGAGAAAAAAGTGATAGATTATAAAATTGCAAATGTAATGGGACTAGAGAAAAAAGTTATTATAAAGATTATAATGAATTTCAACATATTTATAATTATAAAATGATAATTAATTTATTTTTTTGTATAAATATTAACAAATCAAACTATTAAAATTCAAGTAAAAAAAATAATCAATGTAAAAATTAAAAAATTCTCTAAATTATAAAAACTTATTATAATGATCATGATGTAAATATTTAAAACATTTATAATTATAAATGTAAAATTTTTTTAACATATAAATAAAAATGAGCCTAATTATTAAAATTTAAATGCAACACACACACAAATATAAATATAGTAATAAATATAAATATAAATAATTATTTAAAATGCATGATAATTTTTATTAATAAAATGCAAAATATCTATAATATTTATTACCCAATAATGTATTTGGTGTAATACATATCAAGTCTATTTTCCTGAACATTAACCACTGGTCCAATTGCTTGGGAAAAAAAGAAAAAAAGCTTTCTTGTATAGCGACTGATTGCACGATTAATTTCCCTTGGCTGGTATTGAATTGTTGCCCTACCTGCAGAATTTCCACGCAGTAGTACTATTCCAATTTAAATAATGCCATTTTTTTTTTTCGTTCATTGAATTGAAATTCTACAGCTTTTAATTAATGCAAAACCATAATTTCAAAAACTTACTATAGTTGTTTAAAAAAAGAAAAAAACTTACTAAAGTTAGCTAAAATTAAGAGTCATTTATTAAACTTACTTTAGTTGTCTAAAAAAATCCTACATGAGATGCTAAGCTTAAATCTTGTTGCCTTTGTATGAACTTTCTATTAATAATAAAAAAAAAAAAATTAAGACTCGCTTATTGATGTTTAGGCACACCAACTCGTTAAAGAATAAAATTTATTAATATTTATTAATATTATTTGAATTATTTAAACAACTTTTATAAATTAAAATTTTATTTAAATATCAAAAATCAATAAATATATATATATATAATTATATTTTAACAAATTAATGCATCAAAATAATTAATATATAAATTAAAAAATAAACCGATAAAATGTGATAAAGTTAAAATGCAAGTATGTTGAGCTTTAAATTTTACAACTTTAATTAATGAAAAACCAAAGTTTGAAAAACTTACCAGCATTAGCTAAGAATATATTGAAGAAAGCCCCCAAGTGTGAGCAAAGGGCATACTATATAAAGGTCAGAGATGTATGTTGTATAAAGGATTTGTTGCTTAAACTAGCCTGCCTTGAAAATGTTGAAATTTACTATTTGAAATATACAAAACATTTGACATTTCTCATGGTAGAATATACAAGTCAAATTACAACCACTGCTTAGGCATATACTATTAAACAATAACACCCAAAAAATGACAACACTAAACCAGAAATATTTGTTGAAAAAAATTTCTATATCTTAGAATTATGTTTCATCTAGTACGATTAAATTGTATATAATTGTTTTATATTTATTAATATTTTGTAATTAAGAGAATTAATAGTGTGGTTCAAGTGGCAAAAATTTAAATTTCTTTAAGTAAGTTGTTGATTTTGAGTATTTTTTATGAAGAAACATGCATTAGGGTAACTCCTTATAAGATGCAATCTTATTCGACTTTATAATAATTAAAGCTCATATGATTATTGAATATAGAAATATTAAATGTAAAGTAAAAAAAATTATTAAAGATATTAGGTTTTACAAAAAAAAAAATTTAGAGTTCAATTATCTCCAAAACCAGTTTGAGAATTTATTTAATTTTTTTTAATATATTAGGTTGAATATAATTTTGATTAACATGTAAATTAATTTAAAATTATTATTATTATTATTTAAAATAAAATGTGTGTGTATATATATATATATTAAAGTATAACATTCAAAATACCAATTAATTACTCGGTCATTACACAAAGTTCATATATATTAAAGTATAATATTCAAAATACAAATTAATTACTTGGTCATTACACAAAGTTCATGTAATTAAAATACATAAAAAGAAAAATCTTATTGTTCACAAATATGTCGTTCATAAATCCCAAAAAATCAAATAAATTGATTGTCACGTGGTCAGGAATTAAAAAGTCAAAATGAAGGAAGAAAGAAAGAAAGAGACAAATGAAATCAAAGGAAATGGCCGAATTATATGAATAGCTACCTGCATCCCAAAATTTTGATTGCCGGGTCACAACACAGCATTTATTTATTTAATTGCATGTTTAATAGTAGCCATGGGATTACTTTCTCAACTTTCACCATCTCATGACTCATGACTCGTGACTCTGCTGTTGCTTCTACAGCCACATTTCAGAAAAAATCAACAAAAGGAAAAATAAGTGCAAGCCCAAGGAAAAAATGGTGGTCCTTTGATAGATGATTAATACATTGCTTTGCTTTAAATCATGGTGACACTTGCGTGCAGGAGAGCAGAGCACCGACAATTAAACACCCACCACCGTATGATGGGATTGCCTTGTCACACTCGGTTTGTATTTAATAACATTAAAATTTTCAATACGAGTAGAACTACATTAAAGCATAATGCAAAGTAATCATATGGCAATTCATGACCGATAAATATTGGAATCAACTAACAGGGAGCTGTTCTCGTTTAAGATAAGTTTCGGATTCGAATCTTAGCGTATACAGTTATGTTAAATAATTACTGGGAGACCTTTACCACTCTTATGGTTCTACCCGGATTGAACATGATTAGTTATAATTCAATGGACTCCGAATACCGATGATTCACACCAAAACTGACAATTCGTTATATATATATATATGAATTTGTAGATCAATACAAGCATTTTTTTTCAAAAAAAAAAATACAAGCATTTTTTTTTTAACCAAATACAAGTGTTATTATAATTAAATGCAAACCTGGTACATCAAATTGCTATATGGAGTGAAACCCACAAGTACCCACCTGTCACTGCTTGTCAATGAATGTCAGCAAATGTCCACATTCTCGATCTTGATAGCTAAATTGTCACTGCATCTCCACGAAAGGTTTTGTTGGTTGAACTGAAAAGTGATGAATTGGATTGGATTTTCAGCTTTACTGTACCAATGTCTTACACTTGATCAATATAAAAATATAAGGTATATATTGATCTCACAAATCTAACCATTAAATATGAAACACTAAAAATTTTCCAAACCGTTTATTGTTTTGTTATTGGCATAATACACACATAGCCCTATGTATTTATCACTTTTTATCAGTTTGACACTTCAACTTATAGTTTTATCATTTTAACACCTAAATTTGACTAAAATGCAATTTTGAAATCCCTGTCAGTACACGTGATATGGAATAGCGAATCAACATTTATCACATCATAAGAGTTTAACTGACAAAAAACTACAAGTAGAGGTATCAAACTGACAAAAAGTGACAAGTACAAGAGGTGATAGATACATTATGTCATCATATTAGTGCAGATTAGTACATTTTAGCCAAGTTTAAGTGTCACAATGGTAAAACTATAAGTTAAGGTGTCAAAGTGATAAAAAAAACGATAAGTACAAGGGGCCATGTTGTGATCATTTCGGAACGATCACGAAGGATCAGTGCGTTTATAGCATCGGGGCACACAGGCTAATGACGATGATCTATCGGTTTCTGTTGTTACTGTTTGTTGGAGGGTCCGCCTGAATATGTTTTGTAGATTGGAGTCGCCACCCGACTTGAATCGGGAAGAAGTGAATTAAAAATCCACTTCCATAATCAGAGAATCCGGGTTTGGGGGGTAGGAGTTACTTATCCTGTTTTTTATCATACATGTTGCTTATTTATTCACTACTTCGCCATAATTTTGGTTTCATGATGCATTATTACCACACTTGATCATTAGTCAGTTTAATTGGAAATAAAGCACGAGATAGTTGGATTGATGAGCATACATCACGTAATAAATAAATAAATAAACAAACATTCGTCAATCAAGTAGATGATCATGTAAGCAAATAAGCACATAGCACACAAGCGTGCAAGAGATAATCAAAATAAGAAAGCAAATAAGCAAAATAAAAGGGAAAAGGGATTAAGGATTATAACCCGAGAAAAAGTCTATTTTAATAAATACATCCAAAATAGAAAATAAAAAGAGGGAATTGAGATTAATGATTACATTCCCTTGGAAAAAGCATATTCTATTAATTACATTGAAATAATAAAAAAGAAATAAAACAAACCTATTCTAATGAACCTGCAAAACAAATGTTAGCTTTCATATATATGCAAGCACACATCACATTTAGGACAATTTAATATATTTCATTCATCCACAATTGGAATAATAAATAAAACAATAATTAAACACAAAAGCAAACAAGGATGCTGATGTATGCATGATGCAAGATTTTGGAATTTGGATACTTTAATATGAATATAAGATTTTTATGATGGGATAAATATTAGAAAATTAGAATGGAAAAGATACAAATAAAATAATAAAGGTGATAAAGGTATTATTCTCACCATAAAAATATTAACTTTATGATGAAAATAATAAATTTATCAAGGAAAGTAATAAAGATGACAAAGATAATAAATATGCAACAAAAATAATAACAATGCAAGCAAATAAATAAAAAGAAGGGATAATGACTCTACAAATCCTATAAGTTGTTAAAATTTGCAATCAAGTCCTAAACAAATTTATTTTTTAATTGAGTCCAAAAAGCACTTAAGTAATTGCACGTTAGTCCATGTTTGTTAACTTAAACGGAATCGTCTGATGTGGCAAGTGGAGCCCACTAAATGAACTTACATGGGCAGACATGTAAGATGTGGTTTCCACGTCAGTTTTTCACTACAGATTGAGGTTTAATTTGGGGGAAAAATAAGGGTTTATTTGAATAAATTGATTCTCTTCTTGCCCATTCTTTTGTTTCTCTTCTTGTTGAATCTCTTCTTTCTCTCATATTTTCTCTTCCCAAATCGATTATCAAGAAGCAGTTTGGTATTGCAATGAGTTTTGGGTTTCCTGCAATCGATTAATAAGATAATCACTGCCACCACAATCCCCATTTTTGCCACCTCCGCCCTTGGTATTGCCTTCCCCATCATTGATGAAGCAACCAGCATCAATAGAGGCAACAGCGTAGGTGAAGGCAGTAGCGTGGGTAAAAGCAGCCTCAAGTAATTTTGATTTCTCTCTTTTTTTTTTTTTTTTTTTTTTTTTACATATGAAAAACCGCACCGCCACCACCATCACTGATCCGGTCACCTCCACCACCTTACCCACAACTGATCCTGTCAATTTCCACCATTAATGAAGTTGATTTCTTCTTCTTCTTCTTTTTCTTCTTGTTCTTCTTCTTCTTTTATGTATACTTATTTGTACCTTTTGAATTATATGCAATAAAAATTTACAAAAATTTGAAGCTAGGGGATGAATTTGAAAGCACGAACAAGCAATTTTTTTTTCAAAAAAAATTACTTCTGTTTTGGCAAGCTTAGCTTAGCTCCATCCCATATTTTCAGTAGTATCTGTCACGAACCTCGCAAGTCGCAAGTTGGCGGTTATATTGTGTATTCTTGTTGTTAATGATGTTGATTTTCTGAATTCTTGTTATTGATGATGCTGATTTTTCGTTATATTTATTGTTGATGTTTTTTATTTTCATATTATTGTTATTGATGTGGTGGTAGTGGTGTTAATTTGTTGGCTGCTGGTTTTTTATGTGGTGGTAGTTGTTGATGATGATAATGATAATGGTGTTTCAGATGGTGGTGTTGGCTTGTACTGGCAATGGATGATGATGTTGATGGTGGTGCTGGCAGTGAGTAATGTTGATGGTGGTGCTGGTGGTGAGTGGTGTTGGTGATGCCGGCGGTGAGTGGTGTTGGCGGTGGGCAGCAGCAGAACGGTGAACTTAAGGAGGAAGAAGATGGGGATGATGACATGGAATAAGAGTGTGAGTTGGCTGATGACATGGAACAAGAGGTATGATTTGGCTGTATATGTATCTCAAATTGGTGGGATCCAAATGACACATAAGTAAATTCTGTTTGATTTAACGGATTAGGACTAACGTGATAACATTTAAATGCTTTTAGAACTCAATCAAAAAAAGAAATTTGTTTAGGACTTGATTGCAATTTTTGACAACTTATAGGACTTGTGGGGTCATTATCCCTAAAAAGAATGATAAAAGTATTATTTTCACCGTAAATATGAGAACTTTATGATAAAAATAATAAATTCATCAAAAGGGATAATAAAAATAATATAAATACAATTAGTATGATAAAAATAATAAAATGTAGAATTTAAAATGGTTAAAGTGGTAAGGATGTCATTTCCACCATAAAAATATATACTTTATGATAAAAATGACAACTTTACCCCTAAAAGGCACAAAAACAATAAAAATTGCAAACATACAACAAAATGATAAAAATGCACAAATATTAATATAAAGAAATAAAAATGCAGAAATAAATAAATTAAATGATAAAGATATTTTTACCATAAAAATGTAAACTTTATGATAAAAACACCAAATTTACCATAAAAAGCATAAATATGATAAGAATAGTAAAAATACAATAAAAATAATAAAAATGCAGAATTAAATACGCAAATAATTAAAAATGGCAGAAATAAAAATATTAAAATGATAAAGGTGATTTTTTTACCATAAAAATGTAAACTTTATGATAAAAATACCAAATTTATCATAAAAGTATAAATACAATAAAAATTAGGAAAATATATAATAAAAGCAATAAAATTCTGGAATATTGATAAAAATAAATAAAATACAGAAATGAATAATTTAAAATGATAAATGTGATATTTTTACCATAAAAATGTAAACTTTATGATAAAAATACCAAACTTATCACCAAAGGAATAAATGTGAAAAAAATTGCAAAAATACCACAAAATAATAAAAATACAGAAATAAATTAAAATGATAGAAATAAAAGTATTAAAGTGATAAAGTTGATATTTTTACCATAAAAACATCACTTTTATGGTAAAAATACTAAATTTACCACAAATGACATAAATACAATAAAAATGATAAAAAAAGCTATAAAAATGAAAAAAATGCAGAAAAATAAATAAACATATTGCAATAAATATAATAGATTAAAATGATGCAAAAACAATAATAAAAATGCTAACTTTACAC
>CATIWK010388363.1:0-16203 GCA_949634005.1 Mallotus japonicus
TGATGCTACTATAAATGGATCTCCTTTACTCATACTTGGTAACTGCGGAGATGTAACCATTGTGACCTAAAGAACATTTGCTTTAACTCTGTTCTTGTTTTTTCGGTGATAAAATATAATAAAAAAAAGCAGTCTTGAGGCTCATGTCATGGACTTTAGTGATCTGATTAGGAGGCGATTCTTCAAGTGCCGATGACTTCAAAGTATAAAGGGGTTGTTTATGGTTTAAGCTTCTGGTGCGAAGTATTTGTAATCTAGATTATGGGAGACCATTGAAGGGAGAGGAAGGGGAGGCGAGGAGACCATTTGGGGAGTTGGATCAATGATACGTGAAACTATGATGAAAACCTTAACTTGATCGGAACACATAAACTCACACAGAGCACCTAAACTCAGTAGAGCACACTTAGATCTACTCTTGATGCAGAGAGACATAAAAACTAGATTCATATATGAACCAGACTCACACAGAGTGTATCAAAAAGGATACTTGAATAAGTGTTTAGATACCAAAAAATAGAGGATTATTACATTATTCTACCATGAACTTTAGTCATTTTCGTCAATTTATCATACTTTTAAAATTGTGGAGAATTAGTTTATGAACTTTTTGATTTATTACAAATCTACATACAATCAAAATAGTGAGTGCACATCCAGACTTGGCATGTTGACGTGGCATACATGTGGGTATTTGTTGATGTGGAAATTAAAAGAAAAAATAGATAATTTTTCTATCTTTAACATCCATCGTATTTGCAAATATATTCTTAACTTTCATTTTTTTTTTCTGAAATTAATGATTTCATAAGAAACCAAAGTACCCATGAATGGGAATACAGATGCTACCCATGAATGGGAATACAGATACTACCCATTGGTAGTTACAAAATCAGAGGAAGGATAATAACACCATCCTGGTAGGGGCTACTATATCTTAGTAACCACTATAATCAACAAAAGGATAAACAAAACATCCTAAGGGGTACTACAAATCAGTACCTAACCAACTAAATATAAAAAAAGTTTGAAATTAAACTAACTAAAAAACCAAAATATGCTAAATGGCATTGTTGATGATTTGGATCAGGAAACAAATAAGTTTTGCCTTTAGAGGCAGTGCCAATGGCATAGAAACTTTTTCAATTTTTCTTTAAACAAAGTCCTTCTCACAGGTTTGTATAGCCTCCAAAGCGGAACACGGCTTAATTAATTCCTTTGGGGCTCTTAAACAGTCAGTGGAGTGCTGGAGTTAGCTTGACTCTATTGAAATTGGAGCTGGCTTTCTCTGATTTTCGCCAGAGGTAGCTGAATCTAGGACACAAGTAGTAGTGTAATGATACCTACCCCTTACAGCTGAAGTTGCCCCCTCGACCAGCTGAAAAGATCCCAAACGATCACGCTGTTGTACCTTAGCCAGGGAACCACGCGTCGCCACCATTGGATAATTCTGGGACCAACACCCTAATTCTTGAGAGGAATTTGTTGGGATCATCTCTTCCATGGAAGAATTACGATCCCATTTCACTATGAACAATAGGCTTTTGAATCTCAAGTCCAAAAGTTGATTATCCAGTGTAAATCTCCAGACCATAAAGATGTTAGCCAAAGCTTGAACCGCAACCCGATGACCATTATAGTAAGAAATAGAAATGGCTACCGGGAAAACAAGAGTTTCAAATAAAAAGCTCAAACCAGTCCTCTTTAATGACATGTGGATTAGATGGTGATGCTGCTGTAAATGGATCTCCTTTACTCATACTTAGTAACTACGGAGATGTAACCATTGTGACCCAAAGAACATCTGCCTTGACTCTGTTCTGGTTTTTTTGGTGATAAAATATAATAATAAAAGCAGTCTTGAGGCTCATGTCATGGACTTTAGTGATTTGATTAGGAGGCGGTTCTTCAAGCACCGATGACTTCATAGTATAAGGGGGTTGTTTATGGTTTAAGCTTATGGTGGGAAGTTTTTGTAAATCTAGATTAGGGGAGACCCTTGAAGGGAGAGGAAACGGAGGCAAAGAGACCATTTGGTGAGTTGGATCAATGATACGCAAAACTATGATGAAAACCTTGACTTGATCAGAACATAGACTCATACAGAGCACATAAACTCACGCAGAGCACACTTAGATCTACTCTTGATGCAGAGAGACACAAAAATTAGATTCGTATATGAACCAAAATCACGCAGAGTGTATCAAAAATGATACTTGAATAATAGTTTAGATACCAAAAAATAAAGGATTATTACGTTATTCTACCATGAACTTTAGTCATTTTCGTCAATTTATCATACTTTTAAAATTGTGGAGAATTGGTATATGAACTTTTTGATTTATTACAAATCTATATACGATCAAAATAGTGCGTGCATATGCAGACTTGGTATGTTGATGTGGCATACATGTGTGCATTGTTGATGTGGAAATTAGAAGAAGAAATAGATAATTTTTCTATCTTTAACATCCATCTTATTTGCAAATATATTCTCAACTTTCATCTTTTTTTTTTTTGAGAATTAATGATTTCATAAGAAACCAAAGAACCCATGAATAGGAATATAGATGCTACCCATGAATGGGAATATAGATACTACCCACTGGTAGTTACAAAATCAGAGGAAGGATAGTAACACCATCCTGGAAGGGGCTACTACATCTCAGTAACCACAATGATCAACAAAAGGATGAACTAAACATCCTAAGTGGCACTACAAAACAGTACCTAACCAACTAAACATAAAAAAGAATGAAATTAAAGTAACTAAAAAACCAAAATATGCTAAATGGCGTTGTTGATGATTTGGATCAGGAAACAAATAAGTTTTGCCTTTAGAGGCAGTGCCAATGGCGCAGAAGGTTTTTCAATTTTGCTTTGAACAAAGTCCTTCTCACAGCTTTGTATAGCCTTCAGAGCCGAACACAACTCAATCAATTTCTTTGGGGCTCTTAAACAGTCAGTGGAGTGTTGGAGGTGGCTTAACTCTATTGAGATTGGAGCTGGCTTTTTCTTACTTCCTCCAGAGGTAGCTGAATCTAGGACACAAGTAGTAGTGTAATGATACCTACCCCCTACAGCCAAAGCTGCCCCCTCGACCAGCTGAAATGATCCCAAACGATCACGCTCTTGTACCTTAGCCAGGGAACCATGCGCCGCCACTATTGGATAATTCTGGGACCAATACCCCTATTCTTGGGAGGAATTTATTGGGGTCGTCTCTTCCATTGAAGAATTACGATCCCATTTCACTATGAACAACAGGCTTTTGAATCTCATGTCCGAAAGTTGATTATCCATTGTAAATCTCCGTACCAGAAATACGTTAGCCAGAGCTTGAACCGCAACCGGGTGACCATTATTGTGAGAAATAGCAATGGCTGCCTAGAAAATAAGAGTTTCAGCTAAAAGCTCAAACTAATCCTCTTTAATGGCATGTGGATTAGATGGTGATGCTACTATAAATGGATCTCCTTTACTCATACTTAATAACTGTGGAGATGTAACCATTGTGACCCAAAGAACATATGCCTTGACTCTGTTCTTGTTTTTTCGATGATAAAATATAATAAAAAAAAGCAGTCTTGAGGCTCATGTCATAGACTTTAGTGATCTGATTCGGAGGTGGTTCTTCAAGCGCCGATAACTTCAGAGTATAAAGGGGTTGTTTATGGTTTAAGCCTCTGGTGGCAAGTGTTTGTAAATCTAGATTAGGGGAGACTATTGAAGGGAGAGCAAAGGGAGGCGAGGAGACCATTTGGGGAGTTGGATAAATAATATGCAAAACTATGATGAAAACCTTGACTTGTTTGGAACACATAGACTCAAATAGAGCACTTAGACTCAGTAGGGCACACTTAGATCTACTCTTGATGTAGAGAGACACAAAAACTGGATTCATATATGAACCAGACTCCCGCAGAGCATATCAAAAAGGATACTTGAATAAGAGTTTAGATACCAAAAAATAAAGAATTATTACATTATTCTACCATGAACTTTAGTCATTTTCGTCAATTTATCATACTTTTACAATTGTGGAGAATTGGTATATGAACTTTTTGATTTATTACAAATCTATATACGGTCAAAATAGTGAGTGCACATGCAGACTTGGTTTGTTGAAGTGGCATACATGTGTGTATTTGTTGATGTGGAAATTAAAAGAAAAAATAGATAATTTTTCTATCTTTAACATCCATCTTATTTGTAAATATATTCTTAACTTTCATCTTTTTTTTTTTTGAGAATTAATGATTTCATTAGAAACCAAAGAACCCATGAATGGGATTACAGATGCTACCCATGAATGGGAATACAGATACTACCCACTGGTAGTTACAAAATCAGAGGAAGGATAATAACACCATCCTGGAAGGGGCTGCTACATCGCAGTAACCACTATAATCAACAAAAGGATGAACTAAACATCCTAAGGGGTACTACAAATCAGTACCTAATTAACTAAACATAAAAAAAACTGAAATTAAACTAACTAAAAAACCAAAATATGCTAAATGGCATTGTTGATGATTTGGATCAGGAAACAAATAAGTTTTGCCTTTAGAGGCAGTGCTAATTGCACAGAAGCTTTTTCAATTTTTCTTTGAACAAAGTCCTTCTCACAGGTTTGTATAGCCTCCAGAGCCGAACAGGGCTCAATCTTGGGGCTCTTAAACAGTCAGTGGAGTACTAGAGTTGGCTTGACTCTATTTATTGAGATTGGACCTTGCTTTTTCTGACTTCCTTCAGAGGTGGCTGAATCTAGGACACAAGTAGTAGTGTAATGATACCTACCCTTTGCAGCCGAAGCTGCCCCGTCGACCAGCTGAAAAGATCCCAAATGATCACGCTCTTGCACCTTAGCTAGGGAACCACGTGTCGCCACCATTGTATAATTCTGGGACCAATACCCCAATTCTTGAGAGGTATTTGCTGGGGTCGTCTCTTCCATTGAAGAATTACGATCCAATTTCACTATGAACAACAGGCTTTTGAATCTCATATCCGAAAGTTGATTATCCATTGTAAATCTCTGGACCAGAAAGACGTTAGCTAGAGCTTGAACCATAACTCTATGACCATTATAGTGAGAAATAGTAATGGCTACCTGGAAAACAAGAGTTTCAACTAAAAGCTCAAACCAGTCCTTTTTAATGGCATGTGGATTAAATAGTAATGCTGCTGTAAATGGATCTCCTTTACTCATACTTGGTAACTGCGGAGATGTAAGCATTGTGACCCAAGAAAATCTACCTTGACTCTGTTCTTGTTTTTTGCGGTGACAAAATACAATAAAAAAGCAGTCTTAAGGCTCATGTCATGGACTTTAGTAATATGATTTGGAGGCGGTTCTTCGAGGGCCGATGACTTCAGAGTATAAGGGGGTTGTTTATGGTTTAAGCTTTTGGTGGGAAGTATTTGTAAATCTAGATTAGGGGAGACCATTGAAGGGAGAGGAAAGGGAGGCAAGGAGAACATTTGGAGAGTTAGATCAATGATACGTAAAACTATGATGAAAACCTTGACTTGATCAGAACACATAGACTCACACAGAGCAGTTAGACTCACGTAGAGCACACTTAGATCTACTCTTGATGCAGAGAGACACAAAAATTGGATTCGTATATGAACCAGACTCACGCAGAGCATGATAGGAGAATACTTTCATCTTATTTGCAGTTCTATCAACTTCACTAATTATTTCAATTTTATCTAATTTTAAATTATATTTAGAGATCTATTTTTTATATGATCATGTGCATATTTTTTTTAAATATTTTATTCAAATATTCATAAAAATACATTTAAATTTTTGTTAGATTTTTTTTTACTTGATTGTGATTTCAACTTATTAAAATAATAAATAAAATCAAGTGATTGTGATGAACTTTAATATAACAACTAAAATTGAACTAAAAGAAATAAAAAAAGATACACTAATTTGGGTTAGAATTTGATACCTAAAAGATAATTAATTAAAATTTGGATATTTTTCGAAGGGCTTCCCGAATCCATCAGTCTATTTTCATTTTTCTTTTTTTGCAAATATATTTTAGAGAAGATACACTACTTTCATTTAAAATTATATAAAATTGAAATAATTTGTGAAGTTGATAGAATTGCAAAGAAGATGAAAGTTAGGGATATATTTACAAATAAGACAAAAGTTAATGATAGAAAAATTATCAATTTTTTTTAATTTCCACATCAACAAATAATTTACACATGTATTTAATGTAGCATGCCAAGTCAGCATAGGGACACACTATTTAGACCGTGGATAGATTTGCAACAAATTAAAAAGTTCATATATCAATTCGTCACAATTTCAAAAATATGATAGATTGACGAAAATAACTAAAGTTCATGATAGAATAATGTAATAACCAAAAATAAAATATAAATTGGAGTTTGATATTCATTTTGAAATAAATTAGAAATTGGGTGAACATTTTCACCCTACTTTGGTCATTAATATTATACCATGTTGAGTGGGAATCTTCATTTAGGTTTTTGACTTAAATTGTGAGGAATTTAAATTGAATTTTGATTAGGAAAATTAATTTCTTGTTGGAGTCAAATTCTAGAACTTTCCAAACAAGTTAATGTATTGGTAAAGTTTTAATGGTATATAAATATAAGGATTTATGGTTTTTTTAAGGATGATGGATGGTGAAAGCTAGGAAATCAGGAACATAAGACAATTTGGGATTTTCAACTTTAAGTGGCAACTATATTTTGATGTAGGAATAGCATTAATGAGCTTGATGTGGAAATAACATTAAGGGGCTTGAGTGTGTGAATGACATCGAAGGGGCTTGGAGTTTTAGAAAACATAAGTGTGAACTTCTTGTATTCCTTCTTTAGGGTGTATAGAAAGGTTTTCTAGGGTTTCTAGAGATGTTTTCCTTTAGGGTTTTCTTAAGGGATGATGTTTTTTCTCTACGGTTTCTAGAGAGAGTTTACTGTAGGATTTCTAGAGAGGAGTTTTTCTTCTAAGGTTTTTAGAAGGGTGGAGAGAATGTGCATTGTTCTGGTATATATGAATGGGTATTACAAAATTGTGGGTTTGAGGTTAATCAACTCAAGAGAATAATAATTATTGTATTGGTATTTTTTTTATCTCATACAATGAGGAATTAGTATCTCTTTGTGAATGTAGACAATCAAAAGTCGAACCATGTAAATGTTGTGTGTTCTTAAATTTTTGGATTTGATTTATTTTTGATATGTTTATGTTGATTTATTTGGAAAGATTTTTCCTAACAAATGGTATCAAAACTTTAGTTGAAATTGATAGACATGTCAAGTGGTTTACTCTTTGGGAAAGAATGGTAAAGGATCTCCTAGTTCAACAGCGTTTAGTATAAGTATTGAAGGGAAAGGAGGTAAAATTAAAAAATTGAGGGATGAAGATTGAGGTGCGTGTTGATGCCAGCGGGACCGACTCGACACTTTTTGGATCACAGACCCTTTTTCATTGTTACGGGAAAATAGAGGGTAGTGAGGGGAGTACTGAAAGAGTTCAGGGATGGCATAAATGCACTTATAACCCTTTACTCAAGCAAGAGAAATAGGGAGTTGCCACTTGTTTTCAGCGGTAGAAATTGTCCGTTTTAGGGACTTAGGCAACTTGGATCCCTCACTTGGAACCACAATCGCCCATTAGATAAAGTATTAGATTCGGATGTCGATGTCAGTAGGATTAGACTCTTTTGTTCGAGGCATCTCTATACTGCCCAGATGCTGAACATTGCCAGCCTTACTTTATTGTACAGTGCTTCCAAGAACTATATACTATTATACATCACTTCTACATACAAATGCAAACAGAATATATACACACAAGCACATAGCAATATGAAAGAATGATGCATGGACATGGCAAAATAATAATAGAATGATGCATGAACATGGTGAATGCTAATATTATCATACATAACATTTCATGGCATACATGGCATCAACATATGGCATAATAACTTACTAACATGGCATAGAATCATAAACATGTAATAACAATAAAACGTGTGAACATGACAAATATGAATAATAAAGCAAGCAATTAACCCATGACATGGTAATTATGGCAAAATCATGTTATGAACATTTTTATGCATGCTAAATAAGAAATATGGAAAATAAATAAAGTAATAAATGCGATAAATTAAATGAGAAGGGAGATAAGGATGACTAACACATTTCGCGAATATCCACTCTATAATTGCTCCATATTTTGAGTTTCGGGGTAATAAAACATTTTATTTGAAAAATGAAAGAAAATAACACTAAAAACCAAAATAAAGATAATAAAATGCTTTCAAAATGAATTTAACTTTAAAAAGGAATTAAAGTAAATAACTTCAGAAATCTAAATAGAAAAATAGCTTAAAAATCCAAAATAAATGAAAAATGTTTGAAAATGAGTTTGGAATTAAAAAGGATTTAAGAAAAGCATTAATTATGTGAACCATTGATTCACAATATGAGTTGCCATCAAGTTAGGCCTCAAAATATAAATTTTGTACCTTGGATGGACATGTCCCACATCATAAATTATTGAACACATAATCAAATTATTTATTTGAAAGGCTAGAAATAAAGGAAATTGTGATCCATATCCTTCCATTTGGACGATTTTTATGATCAACAAAGTACATAACAAAACACTAATAAGGCATAAAAACATGTTAATTTTATTGAAGAACAAAGCAAAAATTAAACTTACCATGAAAAATGATAAATTTTTATTAAAGAAAGTGCAAAATTCCACATTTAAGTAAAAAGAGGAAAAAAGAATTAGGATTTGAGAAACAAGTGCAAAAGATGCCATTTTATTTACCATAAAAGATTAATTACCCCATTAAAACAACAAAAACAATTTAGTTTATTTTTGGTTTATTTCTGGTTTATGACACTAGATAAAACTCCAATTGAACATAAAAACAAAAGGAAAATTTTGATGTAATTGACAACATAAAGCATAAACAATATTAAAAAGAACATGTAAATTATAAAATTATAAATTAAGCAAATAAAGGAGTAGGAGTAGAGATTGCAAATAAAATGCAAATATAATAAAAGTATAAATAAGACATGAGAATAAAAAGAAGTGAAAGTTGAGTGTAGAGATTGAGAGAATATACAACATGAACTAAAAATTAATAACCAAGATAGGCTAATAATAAAATAAAGATTACAAAATAAATAATAATAATAATAGATGTTAGCAAGAGTTAGTGAAAGTTAGCATAAGTTAGTAGTTTGAGATTGAGATGTTGAGATTGGTAACAGGAGATATAAATAATGCAATGGATGATGCTAACGAATGCATGCTCACATAAGCATTAAATAAATCCAGGGTGCATGCAAAGTATGATGCATGATGCAAATTCGGGAAGCAAGCAAAGTGATGCAAATTCAGGAAGCATGCAAAGTGATGCAAATTTGGGAAGCATGCAAATGATGCAGGCCGAGAAGCATGCAAGTATGCATCTAAAAGATCTAAAAATGAGCACACGCATGATAGTGATATGCATCAAGCAAATGATATTCATAAAGGCACATGAATGAATGATAATGCAATAATGCAAGATAAATTGAGGGAGAAGTAGAGAATTATTATATAATATAATCAAGAGTAGAGAAAAGGTTAGTAGAGATATGGAAATAAGATTGAATATGAAATAAAGGTAATAAATGACAAGAAATAAGACTTAGATTATATTAGAGACACTAAATAAGCACAAATAGCATGTAAGAGCTATATTTGACACAAACTCAAAATCAACACAAAATTGACACAATCAAAGCATGAAATATGAAAATAAAGACCCAAAAGACTCTAAAATTAAAGTAAAAACACACAAATAAGACACTTATGTCCAAGATGATGACCACAAGCACTATGAACACAAACTATGCACATTAATGCTCACAAATCAACATAAAGTTCACAAAATGCACAAATTTTGCTTCATGATGGAAAACACAACCAAAATGACTTATAAACAATAAAAACCCTAAAGTAGAACGTAAATTATGCATATTTATATTTCAGCAATAGCATAGCAACAACCAAAACATGATTAGGCATAATCAAGCAACAAACATGCACAAAACACATTAAATAAAACTTTAAACTAGAATACACATTAAAATAAACCAAAATAAGCTATAAATAATAAATATAATCATCAAAAATTTAATTAGAAGTCACATAAACATAAAAAAACATAATCACAATCATCAAACCAAAGCAAGATCAAGGATCACACTTAAAAGCACTTTAAAACAAGTTTTAAGAAATAAAAGAAAAATAATTGAAAAATCATTTAAAAATAAAAAAAATAAGTTAAAATACTTCAATTCCATCATTCTAGGAACTTAAGGAAGGGTTAAAATCATGCTCAAGCAAGTAGGAACCCTTTAGGACCCTCAAAACCAGCATCAGAGTCATTTGGGACGAAGTGGGATGAACAGCCGGAATAGCCACCTGAACAGCCGGATTTGAGGCTCAATAGCCTATTTGAGAGGCCTCAATAGCAGGATTTGGGGCATGAATAGCTGGTTTGGCTATTCATGAGCCAAATTTGGCTGTTCATCAAACTGGCTATTCATGCCCCAAATTCGGCTATTCATTACTATACAACACGATTTTCCAACTCTTTGATTTCAAAACAAAAATTCAAGGCCCAAACCCCAGAAATGAGATGAGAATCAATGAGAGTGATGTTTTAGAAAGTTTTTAGTCTTAGATTTTGGGAAAGAACTCACCAAAAAATAACAATTGATTGAAGAGAATTAAGATTGAACTCAAAAGGGTAAAGTGTGCTTTTAGTGAGTTTATGTGAGAATTTGGTTTTAATTTGAGAAAGATTGATTTGCAGGAGCTTGGTTATGTATTTGGGTATTTGATTTTGGTATTTTTTAGAGGAATTGAGAAGAAAATAGAGAGAAATTATGTCTAGAGAAATTTTGGCATTATTTCCCCTTCTTTTCCCAATTTTTTCCTAATTTTCTAAGGCTTTTTGGAGATCAATTTTGATTTTCATGATGGATTTTTATATCCTTTTTGGAAGTGGTAAAAGCCTCCTAAAAGCTTCTAATTATAGGCAAACATAGGTAGTGGCATTTAGTGTAAATACCCTTAAATATTCAAGGTTATTAGGTAATAGTATATACTCTCCCTCTAATAGGTTGACACTTGTCCTAGTATATTCCAAATTTGGAATATTCTAAACTTGGAAAGCACCCCTTTTGACAAGTGTCCCTTTTTGGATAAGGACAAGGAGAGGAAGACAGTTGTGGGGCTCGGTCTGACTGCCGGAGGTTAAAATTTGACTTTTTGCCAAATGGGATCCACTGACACACTGGAATTTTATAAGATAGTTTCAGACTGAAATTCAACTCCGGGAGCTTTGTTTGACCACTAAAAATTCTTGTTGACCAAAGTTTGATTTTTGTTCTCAGGGCTTCCAGAGGTTAAATCGAGGCTTCAGGAATCAAAACCAGACTGTAAACAGCCCTTACATAGAACTGTACTTATTGGTTTAGAAGACACGACACAGGTGAACTTCTCTCTGGTTATTCTTCTCAAACCTCTTTCTCAATACCAAAATGGTTCGGTTAAGGTTTGATCAAGGTTTGGCTGGGTCTTGAAAAGGTGTATTTGGTGATCGGGTAAGGTTTTAGTGGTTCGGTGGGTTTCAAAATGGTTTGAATATCAATTCTCTTCATCAAATTGATTTTCTGATGAGACATTTAGCTTTTTCATCATCGGCTATCAGGGTTCTGAAAAATGACCCCAACAGTGTGCCATATTAGATAGAGATCTCTCCACATAGTCAAGGAGTGTTTTGACTAGATTTTAGCTACATATAATGTATTAGCTGTGGTTGAATCAAGGTGTGTGATCAAAAATTGATTCAGGATGTGTAGTTGGATTATTAAGGCCAGTATATATATTTGCACAATTTTAAGTCAAGATGAATATTTATTATGTTTTTGACTTAAGCTGTAAGGAATCCAAATTGGATTTCAATTGGAAAAAGTAATTTCTTGGAAAGAAATTAATTTTAGAGTCAAATTCTAAAACTTCCTAAACAAGTTTACTTGTTGGTTAAGTTTTAATAGTCTCTAAATACAAAGATTTATGGTATTTCAAGGATGGTGGGTGGTGGAAATTAGGAAGCCAAAAACAAAAGACAATTTGGGATTTGCAAATTTGAGTGACAAAAATATTTTAATAAGGGAATAACATTAATGGACTTGATATGGGAATAACATCAAGGGGCTTGAATATGAGAATAGCATTTAAGGGGCTTGGGATTTTAGGAAACACCAGTGTGAGTTTCTTATATTTCTCACTAGGGTATTTAGAGAGGTTTTCCTCTAGTTTATAGAGGAGTGATGTTTTTCTCCAGAGTTTTTAGAGAAGGTTTGTTCTAAGGTTTCTAGAGGGTAGTTATCTTTTAGGGTTTCATAAAAGGGTAGAGAGGAGTATGCATTTTTCTAGTTTATATGAGAGAGTGATACAAAATTGTAGATTCAATGTTAATCAACTCAAGGGAATGATAATTTATTGTATTTGTATTTTATATCTCATATAGTGAAGAATTGGTATCTCTTCGTGGATATAGGCAATCAAAAGCTAGACTACAGAATTCTTGTGTGTTCTTAATTTTCTGGATTTATTTTATTTTTAACATGTTTATTGATTGGTTTATTTGGGAGGATTTTTTCCAATATCTTCCACCAATATGGACAAGTCTTAGGATACTTTAAGAAATTTATTTATTGAATATATTTTCGTATTATATGCAAAAATGGGTGTGGAATTCAACCTTAGTTAGAAAAAATATATTTTTTTATTAGCAATTACCAATTTTGGCACACACACACACACACACATATATATATATATATATGAAATTTAAAACTGTTAGATTAATTTTTATTTAATTATAGCTTTAAACATTATTTAGTTATAGCCATTGATACATTACAAATATAGATATACAAGGATTAATTTTTATTGTTCACAATTAGAAGATAATGTCATTACCAAAATAAAGATTGCATCAATAATATAAGGGCTTTTTTTAGCTATAATGTAGCTACCTAGTAATAAAAATTTTGACTAATAATCTCAATTAACAATGAATAATTAAAGTTAGAAACGAAAAAATATACAAATTGAAAAATAATTATAAAAACAGTCAACATATCAAGATAAGAAAACCACAAATCACTTTGAAATTGAAAAATATTGGTAATCAATGGCCAAAAAATCAGAAAATTTATTGAATACCTAATAAATTAGTTCAAATTTTCTTCATTTCTTGTTGAACTGTGGGCGTGGTTAAATCAATTTGAAAAAATATTCTTTGAAGAATAATAGAAATTAGACAAACTCTTGAATCTCAAGTAGTTTGAATTAAGAGCTCTCTTAATTATTAGATAAGTCGAATAAAAATACTCAGTAAAGTCTTGATGTTAACCCAAGAAATGAAGGGTGGTAGAGCTGTCGTTCAACTAGTGGGAGAGAAGATAACACCACCCGCAATATTTTTTATGGTGCTCTCACTAAAGGGATAGAGAAAAAGATGAAATCTTGATATATAAAGATCAAACAATGATTATAATTAAGCAATGTTTATTCTAGTGACACACACATACCGTAAGAGCATCCACAGTGGGTGTAACAAAAGGGTATAATGCCCTCTATTATACCCACCTATGGAACTTTCTCCATAGTGAATGTCATCAACATTATGCGTGTAATGTTGATAACACGCATAATGTCTTCAACTTTTGCATTTCTTTTGTACTTGGTGAGCCATGTTTGTTTTAATTAAAATTTATTGCTTTATTGTACTTGGTGGCCAACGGTAAAATTGATGCTAAAAGACTTTACAGGGCTGAATTTTTATAACATTAAAAATAGAACAGTCAAACCAAAACCATCAAAATTTTTAATTATACCCAAATTTTCCACATTCTAGTATTCCTCAAGGATACAACAGGAATAACCGAGCAGCAACTTCAAATTCATGAGCATGTGTTCTATCCTTAAAGATAAATATAATATTCTTTAGTTTAATTTTAATATTAAGTATTTTTATTTGTAATTTTAAGTTTATGTAGTAACCCAAAATTAAATAATTGTATATATATATATAAAAAATTATTCAGACCTTAAAAAATAATAATAACAATAATTTTATGTAGTTTTATTTTAAAGTTGGTAGTAGAAACTAGTCGTTGTAAAACTAGCTGTTGGAAAATTAGTCGTCATAATATTAGCTGTTGTAAAACTAGTCGTCATAATACTAGCCATTGTAAAACTAGCTTTTGGCACAAAAACAAACTGAAAAATACAATGTACGCATGCATCATATTACATAATATGATTGTTAAGGATGAAGGAGATGAAACAACAAACTAGAGTGATAATGATGAAGAGCCTATAATCCCCGTGTACAGGTTCCGTCAAAAATTTCAAAATTATCTTCAAAGGAACGCAAAATTAAGTGATCGAGAGTACATTATCAACTTCGATTGGACTTGGTTGAGCATATATGGGAACGATTCGGGGGCAATGACAATTAAAATTAGTATTAAAAATATTATTACTTATATTTTTTATTAATTTAAATTATATGATGGAGTTAAATTAACTGAATGAAATATTATTAATTAAGGATGTAATATTATTAATTATTCTTATAATTTTAAAATTATTTAAATATTTTGTGTTAGGGTTTATTTTGCAAGTTTAATAAAGGCTAGGGTTCTACATGTAATTACTTAAATCCAGTCAGCACTGTAGGCCCACGTGTCAGAAAATAGGCCCCACCAATGGACACGTCAACTGTCTGTTAAAGAAAATTTTAACAGAGTGTTAGTTTTGCAAACTTTTAAAACGTTGTAAATAATAGAAATAAATATGAAATTCAATGCTTTATTATTAATAAAATATTCTTAAATATTTAAAAATTTTCTAAAATTACAACACATAATTTAACATATACTTAAAAATTAAGAAAATATAAAAATATGAAAATTCAAAAAAAAGAAGTACTAAAATGGATAACCTATTAGTGAAAACTAATGAAATTATTTTTGTGATTAATTTCACTCCAATTTGATGATAGAAATAAGTGAGAGATTCAATACTTTATTATTAATAAAATATTTTAAAAATTCCAAAAAACATTAAAAAAGGAGAAACTATTATTGTTAACTGATGAAATTTTTTGAGATCAATTCTACTCCAATTTGACAAAATTAAAACTATTTTATAAAAAAAAACGTATTTTTATCTTTATAGTTTATGTATTTTGTTATGAAAATTTCTCATATGTGCTTTTACAATAAAAAATATGAAAAGTTTAAAAATATAAAAATATTAAAAATTAAAAAAATACAATAAGAAAATATTTATAATAAAATAATAAAATAAAAATAAAAATAATTTTTGTATAAATTAGTTTTAGATTTAATTTTATCAAATTAGAGGGAAATTAATCGCAAAAACAATTTCATTAGTTATCACTAATAGGTTATCCATTTTAATAATTTTTTGAATTTTCATGCTTTTATATTTTCTTAATTTTAAAGTATATGTTAAATTATGTGTTATAATTTTTAGAAAATTTTTAAATATTTAAGAATATTTTATTAATAATAAAGCATTGAATTTCTTACTTATTTCTATTATTTATTTTATTAAAATTATTCTAATAATTTTAGTAAATTTTAAAATTTTAATTAAAATTATTTAAATATTTTGTGTTAGGTTTATTTTGCAAGTTTAACAAAGGTTAGAGTTTATTTTGTAAGTTTAATAAAGGTTAGGATTACTTACTCAAATCTAGTTAGCACCTTTAAGTCTCACGTGTCTAAAAAATGGGCTCCACTAATGGACACGTCAGCTGCCTGTTAAAGAAATTTTAACGGAGAGTTAGTTTTGCAAACTTTTGAAACGTTGTGGGTAAGATTGATAGTAAAATCAAATTATAATCTTATTTGCAAGTGGTATAAAAGGTTAGTATTTTTTATGTAATTATTTCTTTATAAAATCTAGGTAAGATGGTAAAAAAAGTCTTTAATACTTGAAAATTAATTATTTAATCTTGAAATTATCAAATATACCTACACTTTAATCTTTGATTTATATATTGAAAATACCAT
>CATIWK010388413.1:0-13953 GCA_949634005.1 Mallotus japonicus
ATATAATCCTTATTTGACTAATCATTGCAATTCCTTCAAAGAATTAGCCAAAATACATGATTAACTAAATTAAAGGATAATAAAAAATGACATATAAAGGAAAAGATTGAAATAATAAAACCCTTTAAATTGTCTTCTAAACTTGCTAGCCGAAATTTGATCTTCTTTTCCAAAAATAGCTGGCTTGTCTTTGTAAGTAAAAAAATAAACTCTTCAAGAATAAGGAACTAAATAGTAATCTTCTATTAATCAAAGTAATCTTACATAAATCATATATATCTTTCTACAGGTCACAAATGATCTATTTATAGACCTTAGAAGTAGTTACAAGAAGTTACAAATAAAAAAGCACCCCTTGGCATGAAAGGTCACAACCCTATACAAATATAGTAACTTTAAGGGCATTTTTGTCCATCTAAATGATATTATCTTTAGAAAGTTCCTTCATAAAAGTTGTATCTCTTCGAGTTATCTTTCTAATGCAACTTGAATTACTTCATTTGGATGTCTGTAGACGAAGTTATAACCAAAATACAAAAACTGCTCAAAGCTAAAAAGTGATGGCCTTCTTGAATTGACTCGGCACCAAGTCGTGAGTCGGCACTAAATGTTTCTGTAACGACTTGATACGGTGTGATGACTCGACATGAAATGTTTCTGTAATGACTCAATCCAATGGTGACGAGTCGGCACATGCTCGAATTTACTCCCTTTTGCTTTGCAAGCTTCACATTTCATCCAAATCGTTTCAAGGTCTTTTCCATGAACCAAATGGACCTAAAAACATATATAAAACACACAAAAAAAACCCTAAAAAGAAATTAGAAAATAAAAATAGCATAATCATAACATAAAAGCACACAATCATAACTAAAAGCAAACAAAATAATCACTAAAATACTCTAAATAAGTATGCATATTTGCATTGTATCATGGGCCATTTGGTACTGAATAAAGTGTGGATCCGGAATTCCAAGGTTAGGGGTTGCAAGTTGAGAGACGGAATCCATGATACTACCTTATAGAGCTTCTAATTCTTTAGGCAGGGGGCATAGTTCTACAGTACTAAATCGAAAAACGTATTTTTTAGGATCCCAGAATTGAGACATGGCATGGAGGAAAGGGAAGTTGATTCTTCTAGCATGTAGTGATCTGAAGATTGATAGATGAAACGGCTCCAATCTAGCCTATGATTCACTATCCAGGCTCTTCAGGATTGACTGTAATCGTTTGAGGCTTCTTTCAGTCATTTTTAGGGGTTCTGGAAATCTTGGAGAGAGAAAATGAAGTTGTGGGGCGAAGGGGAGAGGAATGGAGGATGAATTACAAAGTTAGGGATTTAAGGGGGGCTGCATAAGGATAAGGAGGCGATCGCCTTCTCGAGGGGACAATCGCCCCTTAGCCAAGAGGCGATCGCCTCTCCACCAGAGGGCCAAGAGGCGTCGCCTCTTTAATAGGACGACGAACGAGGATTTTGTGAGAAAACAAATATGGTTTTGACTAAAAGACACGCAATCTAGCTGTATAAAGAGCATACACACAAAGACGTTCAAATTACTGCTAAATTCATAAATTTAAGTTGGAAATTGTGCATAATATCCAGTCAAAACGAATAAGAAATGAATAAAATGAAAATAATGTAAGTGCAAAAATTTTTGAAATCAAATCACAGTATCTAAGACCTATCGGAAATAAGCCCTAGTCTATCTCAAGCATCCGGCCCTGTGCCCTCAGGATCATCTCTGCCTCTAGCATCATCGCCGCTCCTGTCCTCGTTTTCTTCACCATCTTCGAGCTAGAGCGCCTGTATCTGATGATCCAGGGTCGTAATCCGCTCACAGTGTCATCTCGATCCTGTATATGAGCAAGTTAAAGGTTAGTGAATCATAAGATTATGCATACATATAGACATAGGAAGATCATTTACCCTCCACCGCTGAGTGACCTCCAGCAGATAGTCCCGCTGAGCCTCGATCAGGTGGTCCCATCTACTCAGCTGCGGCCGAAGTGCCCTCTGCACTAGCATCAAAGCGAAACCTCTGAGGCTCTCTCTCTCGAACCTCTGGCCTGGCTCAAGGGGCAAGTGCACGAACTGCAGCCTAAAAATATGAAATCATGTCAGTACGTGATAATATCAAGAGCAAAGAGTGGTATCAAGAATGTACCTGAGAAGTAGAAGCTTTAGACAAGGGAACCGTCTATAGGAGCTGAGTTTGGACGAAATCCCTATACCCGCTCTTATTCCGATAAAGGCCCGATCGAGATCCTCACCCTCTAGCTCATGAGTCCAGAACATACTCCTGGGAGGAGGTCTAGGGACGCGTCTCGCCTAATTCCGCAACGCCAGTTTAGGACTCGCAAGCTAAGGTACCAGACTCGGTAGCCTAGCCCATGAAGCAGAACTCTCCTTAAGGATAGAGGCCTAGACCGAGTCATCTCTGCAGTCCACCCGTCTGTGGGCCCCCACAAGTCATTCTTAATCTGCAAAGGAAAGAGATCGACAAGTAAGTGAGTTATATTCACAAGCTTACTAACACTATTATAAATGCTGTAGGTACCGCGTCCTGTGTCAACGAGTTCAGGTGCAGCCGGTGAATATGTACTCGAGTCAGGTGTTTCTTCAATGCCCGACTAGCACCCCATCTACTCAAAGTTGGGAAATCGCCCTCCACTTTCATCACTCCAATGACCAGCTCTAGCTCCAAGGCCCAAACTTGCCAAAGAAGCGTTATTAGTCAGTATCAGAAAAAAGTTATCTAAAAGGATCAAGGGGAGAGTATAGGGAGTTTACCAGAACTACGTGCCAGAAGCTGCAGAATCTCTTAGCTCCACGGACGAGCTCATCCATGCTCCTATACAGGTAGGCCAGAGCACAGCCACCCCAGTCGAAAGAAGAGACCCGGTCCAAGTCCCGTAGAGGCATGATGAATATCAGGTCCAGTGAACTGGCGGTGTCAGCAAAAAGGGTAGTGCCAAAAAGGTAGAGCAAGAATGCTCGCACCACCTGATCTATCTGCATCGGGGAAGTCATCTCGGTAGTCCTCTCCCGTGTATAGAAAGCCCGGATCGAATCATGCTTAATAGTATATGTCCCCTTCATCTCCGGGACCATCCCTAGGAGGCGCTCGATGTAGATCAGCTTCTCAGGAGACATCTGATAGAGGCTCGCATCAAAGGGGACAGGGTCTCCTACACAAGCGATCCCTGTGATAGCAACAAATGAAACGGGATTAAGAGTAAGCTCCTCGAATGGGAGATGGAAGGTGTGAGTGGTGTCAAACCACCTCTCCATCACAGCATGCACAGGTTGATAGTCTGTCTTCCCCTACTCCTCTGCGAGTGAAAGGACGAAGTCCTTAAAGCCGGTCTCGCTGATTATCAGTCAACTCGTTATAGAAGGCCCGAGCTCCATGGAAGTTCTTGGAACCTTTAATCATGGTCGCATCAGTTTACAAGAAATATAGGGAAGTTGAATTAAATGCATTGTAATTAGAGCACATTTGAGATATATGAAAGCATGAAAAACCCGGGATTAGTCTGTCTGCCTGAGAGGTGATCGCCTCTTGGCCAAGGGGTGAAGCCCTAGGACATGAGGTGACGATCGTCCCTTGCAAGGAGACGATCGTCTCCTAGCAAGGATGCGATTGCCCCTTCGGTGCGAAGAACGCCAGTTTCCGTTCTTTCAATCAAATTCTGTAATAACATGTACAATCAAGCGTTTTTCTAATCCTAAATGATTAAACGACCTATACTAATCATAAAGAAAGAAAAACAAGGAGATTAGAGTACTAATCTCTCCTGACGCCACGTGACAAATGTGGGACCCTAGATCAGCAAGAAGGGGGACTGTGGCATCCCTGGTAAACCCAAGACTGTGAGGAGCCCATACTGCAGGTGAGATGAGGTCCCATGCAGGAGGAGGAGGTGTTCGCTTGTCGGCCATCTGAAAGTATGAGAGTAGGAAGGGAAAAGGTGAAAAGGGAAGGAGATGAAAAGAGAAAAGAAAAAGTGAAAGGTGAAAGGAGAAAAAGGGTTTTGCCCTTATATAGTTTTTTTTAAAAAAAGGTTACTTTTGTGGAAAATGATAAATAAATGAAGTAAGGGTAGTGAAATCGCTTCGGGCAAGTCCCGAAATTTTATTTTTGAAAATACAAGGGTTTTCAAAATTGTGAAACAAAAGAGTGTCGGGCAAAGTTCCCGAAGGAAGGAAGTTGTGTTTAATTTCCATCAAACATATGTGTTTCAATTATGAAGGACTATCTGGTCATAGCATCAGAGAAACAAGGACTGTCGCTTAGGTCAGGAAAACCCAAGTATGAAGGCATGAGATTCCCGCATCGAAAGTATTGAAGGGACTTGGGCCAAGAAAACTCGAACACGCTGATGGCGTGGGTTCCCGTACCAGGAAAAAGGGACTGCCTCTAGGGTTGGGAAACCCGGGATAAAGGTGCGAGTGCCAGTATCAAAATTGAAGGGACGCTGGTCGAAGGACTATTTGGGTTTGAATCCCCGAAGTCCAGGTCATCGAAGAACTATTCGGACCAGGAAAACCCGAGAAGGATGGATCATTGAGTGGAGTATTGGGTCAGGAGAACCCGAAGATGATTGCGAATTCCTATATCAATTAAAAGTTTCTCATAAAATGATGAAATCGGGCTTGATAGAGCTCCCGAAGATCATAGTTAGCGAGATGACTGTTCGGGTTTGGATCCCCGAAGTCTGCGAGTGTTGAGTAACCGTACGGGCCAGTAAAACCCTCAGATCACGGTAGCGTTTCGAGTTAAAAGACTTGTCTCTCGGGTGACGCTCGAGAGTGAGGTATGTCATTGTTATTCTTTTTATGTGTCGTGTGTCTTGCTTTTTTGAAAATATTTAAATGCATGAGTGCCATTTTTTCGAAAAATCAAGGGGGCAAACTGTAGACACCCGGTTCGGTCGGCCCGCGATAGGGGACGGACTGTGGATGTTCGGTTTGGCTGGCCCGCAATAAAACCCGATGATGAGAACGAGAATTGAATGCAAGAAAGAAGCCTGAAACTCTTTAAAAGTGAACTTAGGAAGCCAAGCCCATCAGACCCAAAATTAGCACCCTGGCCGGATAAGCCCAATGCAGGCCCAAGCCAAGGAGGAGTCGCCTCTTGGCAAAGAGGCGATCACCTCCTTACCAAGTGACAATCGCCTCTTCGAAGAGGCGATCGCCACTTCAACAGCCACATGCATGCTGCATTAAATACAGCATGTAAATGGCTAAAATGGTGGGCCCACGCCTCACCCTCTGCTCCAGCATGCAAAATTCCAGTTTTTAAGAGGAAAATGAGTGGGTTAGAGGGGACTTAGGGAAAAGAAAAAGGTTGGGGGGTAATGGGAGAGGTTAGGTGGCCTTGGGGGGATTAAAAGGAGACAGAAGAGAGAGAAGAGGAGTAGCAACCATTAGCAACTAAAAAAAAAAGACTTAGAGAAGAAGAAACAGAGGGGAGAGCTCTGAAAAGAAGAAGAGAAACGTTTTTAAGAAGGGGAAGGAGAAAACAAGCTTTAGAGAGTTCATTTCTTAAGGAGGAAGAAGGCTCTTTCTTGCATGTGAGTAGAGATCAAGCTCACCATTCAATCTCTGAGGGCAAACTACTTTGGAAAAGCTTCTATTTCAGTAACTACTCCTACTTGCTCTTCATACATTAAAGCCTTAAGTTTGTTTGCTCATTTCCTTAGTTTTCTTGTTGATTTGGGATTTGAATGTACATCCTATATGAAATACCATGATTTTGATGTGATATATTGAGGTCTTAGGGTAGTTCTAAGTCCTAGGTTTATGTATGTATAGTTTGCGTGGTGTAGAAATAAGATTTGTGGATTTGAAGGTCCAGTCTGCCTGTTGAGGAGGCGACCACCTCCTTCAAGGGGCGGTCGCCTCTTGGTTAGCAGGCGATCGCCACTTGACCAGAAGGCCAAGTGGCGATCACCACTTCAACAGGGCGAACCGCGCCTTGTTTCTCCTTCTGCATAGTTTTGTATGCTTTTCATTTATATTTTGTATTGTTATATTACTATCCTATGCATAATTACACTTTTTTGTATTATATTAGTGAAAACACCATGCTTGCTTGTACATTCGTCTATACTTGAGTTATGATTGGTGTTTTATTAAATATGAGCTAATCAACCAAATTCCTGACTTATGGGAAAGGTTAAGCATTTGTTTCGCAAGTATTCATAAGAGTGGTTTCAAACCACTAGATGTATATTTATATTAATTAGTTCTTGAGAGGTTTTGAAGGCGGTTTATTTCCTGTATATTTTTGGTTTATTTTTCGTATATTATCTGCATATAATTGTTTATTTTCAATTTATTTGTTGTTTATTTGAGGCAAAGTTGTTGTAATAATTAATCTTCCTCCCCATGAATTCGGAATGTATGGTTGTAAACTTTGATTTTTGAAAATTGTCGGGGCTTGAATGCATGAAATAAGGACTAATGTGCAAACTTGAACTTAAATGTAAAACTCGATCCATTGTTTGGAGGCAACCAATATTTGCATGTTAATAAAGAAATAACCGAATAATTAAGGGTAATAAATCACGAACATAAATGGAGGCCGATTGCAAGGTTGGGTGGACATTCAAACGTCCATACCCAGTTTTCGAACCCGTTCTCTGATGACGGCTTCTGGGAACCTCCGCAGAATCCAGTTGTTGTATAAGTGTATCCTGGTTTTTACCCGGGTGGCGACTCTATCTCCGACTAGGCTTTGACCTATTTCGTATTTCCTAGTGGGCCTTGAGCCCGCACGGTGCCATGGTTGCCAACACTTGGGTGCGCGCTAAACCCCGCCGCCTACAACTATATATTAATAATAAAATATTTTTATATTACATTATATTTAAATAATTTATTATTATAATTTAAGGATGATATATGGACTTATTTGCATGTTATTTTCAAATTTTGGACTAAAATGGTAATACTAGATTGTTTATGGACTAAAAAATTTTATAAGGACTGCATGTGAATCCTAAATAGAATTTTAGTAACTAAAAAGATATAAATTAAAATTTTGTAACCAAATTGTAATCAAGTACAAAGTTTAATAACCATCCATAAAATTTACCCGCAAACACTCCCAGATCCAACCTGAACTTCCTTCTACTTCAATAAATCTTATTCATAAACTTCAATTCACCATGAAAATTATAACTTTATCACAATAATAAATATTTACAATAAAATGAATAAAAATGCAAAAATGATGAAAAATGATAAAAATGATAGAAATAAGATGAAGAAGATGATAAAAATGCAATTTTTAGTAAGAAAATGATTGGGAGATCCTCAGAGGGACCGGGTTATTATCCTTGATGTTTGCTTTGACAAAGAAGTAGTTAGGTTTGGATTTAATGGTGTAAATCCTTGACAAAATAGGAGAAAGATTGATTTTGGTTTAGTGTTTGGGTTAGATAGGGTCTCCAAATGCTTTAGGAGAGAGAAAGAGAGAGTGAGAGAATGTGCTAGAACAGTGGGTTTTTCTCTCACTAAACGTCTGCCTCAAGAAATGTGCCACTCCCCTCCTCAAATGAGGAGAAAATCATTTTTTTATAGTGCAGGCGAGTTGACCCACGCACTTGGGTTAATGGCAAATGGGTCATTTTGACCCACGAACTAGGTTAAATGATCCATACTCGTGGGTCATCAACCTAAGCTCGTGGGTGGACCTGTCCCCATGGGCTTTTCCCCAACTTTTGGTCATTTTTGGGCCTAACTTGGCCCTTTTCTTTTTTGGACTTTAGTATATTTTTGGTAGTTTTTAGGTTTTTTGTTACTTTTTGGTATCTTTTGGGTTTCTTCTCGATCTAAGCATGCTCGAGAAAACTTCTGAAGGATTTTTCCCCCTGTCTAAGTGACAGGAATCCTTCATCATTGGATTTTTGGGGGACCGTCAAAATTTGAGTATCAACACACGCATACATCAGCTTTAAACTTTGTGAATGTGTTTTCCAAGAGTGAACTAGCTCCAGTGCATAGGATGCAATCATGCTGTGGTATATCGCCTAATGCCCCAGATGCTACATGGCACATTTCTTTAGTTTATCTCGCCTAACGCCCCAAAGGCTATATGGCGCATTGTTCTGTTTGACTTTGCCTGATGCCCGTGAGGCTACATGGCTTGTTCTATTTGACTTTGACTAACGCCCCAGAGCTACATGCACGTTTCTTTAGTTTATCTCTCCTAACGCCCCAGAGGCTACATGGTGCATTATTCTGTTTGACTTTGCCTGACGCCCGTGAGGCTACATGGCTTGTTCTATTTGACTTTGTCTAATACCCCAGAGGTTGCATGGCACGTTTCTTTAGTTTATCTCGCCCAACACCCTAGAGGCTATATGGCGCATTATTCTGTTTGACTTTGCCTGATGCTCGTGAGGCTACATAGCTTGTTCTATTTGACTTTTTTTTACGCCTTCGAGGCTATATGGCTCATTTTGATTGACCTCGCCTAATGCCCCGGAGGCTACATGGCATGTTTCTTTAGTTAAGTTCGCTTAATGCCTGTGAGGCTACATGGCACGTTTCTTTAGTTTAGTTCGCCTAATGCCCGTGAGGCTATATGGCTTGTTCTGTTTGACTTTACCTGATGCCCGTGAGGCTACATGGCTTGTTCTATTTGACTTTGTCTGATGCCCGTGAGTCTATATGGCTTGTTTTTATTAGTCTAACTTAACGCCCTATAGGCTATATTGGCACATTCTTTACATGGCTTATTTTGTTTGATTTTGCCTGACACCTGTGAGGCTATATGGCTTGTTTGGATTGACCTTATCTGACGCCCTATAGGCTATATGACATTCATTTATTAACCTCACCTAATGCCCCAAAGGCTATATAGCATGTTTTGATTGGCTTCGCCTGATGCCCTAGAGGCTATAGGCACATTTCAATTAGCTTTGCTTGATGCCCCAAAGGTTATACGACTTATTTTGTTTAACCTGGCCTAATGCCCCAGAGGCTACACGGCGCATCTTTAGTGGACCCCACCTATTACCCGAGAGGCTATATGATACATTTTGTTCGATATTGCCTGATGCCCGTGAGGCTACACGGCTTGTTTGGATAGACCATGTCTGACACCCCAAAGGCTATATGATATTTAGTTAATTTTTCTGACGCCCCATAGGCTATATGACACCTTTTAGTTGAACTTGCCTGATGCCCCAGAGGCTATACGGTGCATTTTTAGTTGATCTCGTCCGACGCCGAAAGTAGCTATAAGACCTTTATCTTGTGTGACTTTTTAAGGCTAACAACATTAACTTTCATTTTTGTTTGAATAAAATTTCTTATTTTTGAACCTCTCAAGTTGTACCTCGAGGATGATGGACAAAGCAATATCAAGTTTCCTGATTGATACGTCAGGATAGACAAAGATAAAACTCGCTGATCGGAGAATCGAAGTTTCACCTTTTGGATTGTACTCTGAAGATGACGGTGCAAAAGCTCACCTTTCAATTAAACTTCGAAGATGACGGTGCAGAAATTCACCTTTCAAATTGTACTTTGAAGATGACAGTGTAGAATTTCACCTTTCATATTGAACTCTCAAGACGACGGTGTGGAATTTCACCTTTCAGATTGAACTCTGAAGATGACGGTGTGGAATTTCACCTTTCAGATTGAACTCTGAAGATGACGGTGCAGAATTTCACCTTTTATATTAAACTCTGAAGACGATGGTGCAGAATTTCACCTTTCAGATTGAACTCTGAGGATGACAGTGTAGAAGTTCACCTTTCGGATTAAACTCCGAAGACGACAGTGCAGAAATTCACCTTTCAAATTGTACTCTGAAGATGACGGCGCAGAATTTTAGATTGAACTCTGAAGACGACGGTGCAGAATTTCACCTTTTTTATTGAAATATGAAGACGATGGTGTAGAAGTTCACCTTTCGGATTAAAGTCCGAAGACGACAGTGCAAAAATTCACCTTCCAAATTGTACTTTGAAGATGACGGTGCAGAATTTCAAATTGAATTCTGAAGACAACAGTGCAGAATTTCACCTTTCAGATTAAACTCTGAAGAAGATAGTGCAGAATTTCACCTTTCAAATTGAAATCTGAAGACGGTGTAGAAGTTCACCTTTTGGATTAAACTCTAAAGATAACGGTGCAAAAATTCACCTTTCAAATTGTACTTTGAAGATGATGGTGCAGAATTTCAGATTGAACTCTGAAGACGACGGTGCAGAATTTCACCTTTCATATTGAAATCTGAAGACGATGGTGTAGAAGTTCACCTTTCGGATTAAACTCCGAAGATGACGGTGTAAAAATTCACCTTTCAAATTGATATTTGAAGACAACGGTACAGAATTTTACCTTTCAAATTGAACTCTGAAGATGACGGTGTAGAAGTTCACCTTTCGGATTGTACTTTGAAGATGACGGTATAGAACCTTACCTTTTAGATTAAACTCTGAAGACAACGGTGCAGAAATTCACCTTTCAAATTGTACTTTGAAGACGACGGTGCAGAATTTCACCTTTCATATTGAACTCTAAAGATGAGGGTATAGAAGTTCACCTTTCGGATTTGTACTTTGAAGATGACGGTGTAGAAGTTCACCTTTCAAATTGAACTCTGAAGCTGATGGTACATAATTCAAGAAGATGACCTCTCGAGTCGTACCCTAAAGCTGACGGTGTAGAATTCAAGAAGATGACCTCTCAGGTTATACCCCGAGGCTGACGGTACAGACTTCAAGAAGATGACCTCTCGGGTTGTACCCCAAGGCTAACGGTACAGACTTCAAGAAGATGACCTCTCGGGTTGTAACCCAAGGCTAACGGTACAGACTTCAAGAAGATGACCTCTCGGGTTGTACCCCAAGGCTGACGGCATAGAAATTCAAACAGTCTCCTAAAGACAAAGATGTATTCTTTTAAAAACTTTATTATATGTTGATTTTCATGAAAATTATTTAATTTATAGAAGACGAAGTTTGCTGATCGAAGTATCAGCAGTTCACCTCTCGGGTTGTATCCCGAGGTCAACGGCGTAGAAGACGCAGCTTGCTGATCGAAGTATAAGAATTTCACCTTTCGGGTTGTACCCTAAAGTTGACAGTGCAGACATAGAACATCTGATTGTTATCTCGGACACCTGGCTTCGAAAGTTTATATCCTTTTAACTATTTGCATCTGTGCTTTTTTATAAATCTGATTTCATCGCTTGCATTTCAATTTTTGAAAAAGCAGGGGGCAAACTGTAGATACTCAAGTTTGGTCGGCCCACGAGCAAAGCTCAATGATGAAAATTCAAGCAAAATGAGCTTAATAGTGCAAAGTCCAGCCTTTTTTTCCCTTAATGGGCCAAAAGTCCAAAAAATCCTTCTGCTAAGTCACTAAGGCGGGTAGCCTCAGTACTAAGGCAGCCACCTTCGCCACTAAGGTGGCGCCTTATCCCTAAGGCGGTAGCCTTAGTACTAAGGTGGCCACCTTCACCGTTCCGTAAAAAAAATGGCAGACAATGCCAGCTCTTTGGCACGTTCTTAGGTTTAAAGGAGATGTTGCAGTAATGATGGGGAATGAGGGAATATTGTCAAGAAGGGATAAAAAAAAATAAAAGAAAAAAAAGTAGAGATTATGTTATTGGTCGGGGAATATGCAGGGGATGGGTTGTGACACTTTGAAAAAGAAAAGAAAAAGAGAAAGTAACAGAAGGGCCATTTTTCTTAAAAAGGGTAGATAAGAGCTTTGACAGGGAGGGTTGGTTGGTATTGAGAAAATTTCAAAAAGAGAGTTTGAGAAGAGAAGAATACTTTGGGTTTTGAGAGGAGGCTCCTGTAAGGAAGGAAAAATGAATAAATGAATAAACTAGAGGGAAGAGGAGATTTGGCTTTGCACTGCTGAAACTCACCGTTGCATCATTTTGAAAGAACTTATAAGGGCTAAGACAGGGAGTCAATCATGCGTTGCAAAACAATAACCTTCATCTTTGAACTTTAGTTTTCTCTTGTTTTGATCTTGCTTGCTCATTTTAAGAAGATATAATCTCTTTACTAGTTGAGTTATTTGTTTATATCTCTTGTTATTAATAAACTTTAATTTTTACTGTCTGTCGATATCTTTGTGTGCATAAACAGAAGTTGAGAAGCTCTACACTGTCTTTTATTTTACAGTGCGCCTTATCACAATAAGGCGTCGTCTTGTTGCACAAAGGCGACGCCTTACCATGATAAGGCGCCACTATTCATCCACTATTCATCAATTGTTTTTTTTTTTTGTGCTCCGAATTTGCTCTTCTTTCAACCACTTCATCAGAAGGGTGACGGGAGTATTTCTATGTATTTTGTTTATTTTTATTTGGTGTGATAGAAAAATTTTTACATGAGTTTAGTTTATTTCATATTTTTGCATGGTTTTTGCATGAAAAGTGATTTAACTTATTTTGCTCTCTGTTATTTTATTGTGTGACCATGGTGATCATTTGTGAGCATATTTTACGTGTGTCTAGCATGATTTCCTTAAATAGGGTTTTAATAATCTTAGACACTATTTTGGTAAATTAATTATTTAGCATTTATTTTTGTAGTTGGCTATATTTTTACATGTACTGGCCATTGTTATCATCATCATTATAATTATTTTTGAGAAAAATCCACCATTCTGTGAAAATAAGAAGATAGTGCCCTATTGTGATAAGGCGGCTCCTCATCACAATAAGGCGCCATTCTTATTCGCCTCATGGGTCTGCACTTCGTCTCATGAATTTGCTTCACTAAGGCGACGTCCTATCACAATAAGGCGACGCCTTATTGTGATAAGGCAACACCCTAGTATTTTATTTTTTATTTTATTTTATTTTTATTTTATGTCAGTTTTTTACTAGTTATCATTCTGTAAATTATTTCCCATCATGATACTTAACTTGTTTATCGTAATTTCTTAATTATAGTTTCTGTGACCATATTAAATATAATTATTTTTGTTTCATTTTATTCTTTTTTAAGAAATTAACCTGTTGCTTTTCCTTGTACGTTTATTATGGGAATTAGTATAAATTTTAATTGCAAGTTGCTAAAATAATGAAGTAACAATTCTGGCTACTTTTTGGACTTTATTTAATGATTCTGTTATTTATTTATTTATTTGTTTTATCTAAATTGCATGATAAAGGGTTGTAATCTTTTCTCCCTGCGCACTTATTTTATTCATTTATTTGTTTTTATCTTTATGGGTGTTTTATTTGTGATAAATGTTGTGGATCACACTTAATTTGCATGAAATTGAAATTTAATGCAAACTTGGACTTAATTGTAAAATTCAGAAATTATTTGGAGGCAATTACAATTTGCATGTAAATAAGGAAATAATTGAATAATTAAAGGTAATAAAATATAAAACACAAACGGAGGTCAACCGCAAGATTGGGTGGGCATTCCAAAAGTCCATACCTAGTTTCCGAACCTAATCTCTGAGGACGGCTGCTAGAGCCCTCCGTGGAATCCAGTTGCTATACAGTGTGTCCCGGATCTTATCCGAGTGGCGACTCCATTCTCTAACTTAGGCTTTAAAGCCCATTTTGTACTTCCTAGTGAGCCCTGAACCCACATAGTGCAATGGTTGTTAAACACTTGGGCACGCGCTGAACCCCGTCGCCTACCATGATATTTATGAAAATTGCGTTCATTGAGATAGCCATTCTTGAACCCATAGGTTGGTGAGAGAATGTTGATCGTTTGGACAGGTGCAAGTAAGCCGTTCCTTGGGTCAATTCTAACCTATTCAATATTAACGATGTTAGTAAAGTACGTATAGCTTTGAGCACTTGTTGAGTTTTGTGATGGAGTAATTTTGCATGTGATGCTGGAAAAATTATTTATATGCAAAATGTATGTGTCACTTCAAAAAGCAATAAGGATCTGTAATGAGATAGATTTTATCTATGCTTTTTCAAATTTAAG
>CATIWK010388464.1:0-12075 GCA_949634005.1 Mallotus japonicus
GAGTATCAGAGTATGCCATTCTATGTGACTTGTTGACTTGATTATTTGGTTACGTTTGTTGAATCTATATACCCCTGAGAAATGCAGTTTCATTTCTCTCTTCTCTTTTTCCCTCTTTCTTGTTGTTTACTTATATATACATTGCTCATAAAGCTATAGCTCTTTCTTGACGTTGCCTTGGAAATTCATTGATCATATCCCATCCACTGCAAATTTATGAATGGATGTCCCAAAGGCCCCCGCATTTTGGGCTATGGAAAGATGAAGTTTCATATATGTGCAGCTTTCCCTAATATATTTATAGATAAAATGGAAAACATTGCAGTTAGGCTCATGATTCTTTTGTTGGTTTGGAGACGCTTAATAAATACTTACTTTTTTTATGGTCCAAACCATTCTTTCTATCATATCGTATCACATTGATGTGGGCATATGAGTGTCATGTTTTCTCATGGGGATCCAATACAGCTTGCATTCATGGACAATTCAGTCTTTTTTTTTTTGGTGCTAATGCCTGCATTTTTTTGGGTAGTATGCATGCCTATCTAGCATTAAAAGAATTTAAATTTTCAAAGTTATAACATGTTAAAAGAGATTTTTTTTTTTTGCTAATCAACATGACATGTGTCTGAAATTTATATTCTTTTGATTTGGAATTTAGTTTGCAGGATTGATTTTCTTATGAAATTATATTTCTATTCAGAGTTGCTGTCTGGACTTAGGAAGTAGAAAGCGGGAAGATTGCCTTTAAATGTTTTAGCAGGAATGAAAGAAGTGTAATAATAAGAGTTATGAGTAGCTTTTTATTTTTTAATTGATACTATGCTGAACTAATTTGTAACAATGTATTGAATTTATATTTTGATTTGCTGTACTTTACATATATATATTATTTATCCTAATTGTAATTTTTTTTAATTTAAATAGCATTATAAAAGAAAAACTCTGAATGTTATTTAGGAACAGAATGCAGATTTCAATTGATGAAATTTGCATTAAAAAAAAATTCAATTTGCTAATTTAGCAAATCCAGCGACAGATTATTATGAGATTCCGTCGCTAATTTAGCGACGGAGTGTGGAAATCCGTCGCTAAGATTACCAACAGATTTGGGAAATCCGTCGCTAAAATATAGCGACGAGCATTTTGGTGACGGAATGAAATTCGTGGGAAATTCCGTCGCTAAGAGTTTTAGCGACGGAAAATTCCGTCGCTAAACTGTCTGTTTTTTGTAGTGAAAGTTAGCAATCTATATAAATATATAAGAATTTAGGATATAAATTTGCCACTAACTTTTTTTTTTTTTTGCCTTAAAAGTGTTCATTTAGAAGGCCATAGATGATTAAATAATTAAAAATAAATAAATAATTATAGTGTGTGATAAAAATTGAATAGAAAAATTAAAAAGGTAAAATAAATGATAAAAATGTAATAAAAAGTAGCGTGGACTTTAAATACCGATAAAAAAAAAATTAGAATCCTTTCACAATTTCATTCCTGAGAAAGTGATATTTCAGTTGAGTCCATATCCCCTGCTTGCCTTCTATATAAACGCAACCTTAGACTGGATACAGAGCATAAAAAAATTAATCTATTTTCATCAATCAGAAAAAAAAAAAAAAAAAACATGGAAGGCTCTTCCTTGCAAGCTCCGATTGCCAAGAGGTAACATAATTCAACTTTCTTATCAACACCTGTACGTTTATTTAGTAGCACATTCTATATACAACAAATAATTGCATTGTAAAGCAAAGCCAAAGGCAGATATATACACACACACACACACACACACACACACACCCATCTATTCTTGAAAACATTGCTTATATATGCAGGTTAGGAGGCAAGGTAGCATTGATAACAGGAGGTACAAGTGGCATAGGTGAGAGCACTGCCAGGCTCTTTGCCAAGAATGGTGCTAAGGTTGTGATCGCAGATGTCAAATCCGATTTGGGTCATTCTGTAGCTGCTAAAATTCAATCAGAGTTCGGACAACCACTTTCCTATCTTCATTGCGATGTCACTAACGAATCCGACGTTGAAAACGCTGTTAATACAGCAATTTCATTGCATGGAAAGCTTGACATAATGTTCAGCAATGCAGCCATTGCAGGCAGTCCTGATTTCGACATTGCATCAATTGAACATGAAGGTTTCCGAAGAGTTATGGACGTAAATGTTTATGGTGGATTCTTGGGTGCCAAACATGCCTCAAGAGTGATGATTCCTGAAAAGAAAGGGTGCATTCTGTTCACTGCAAGTGCTGTTTCAGTCATCTGTACCGGACGACACGCGTATACAGCATCGAAGCATGCTGTTGTTGGGCTAACAAAGAATTTAGCTGTAGAACTGGGGAAGTATGGTATTAGAGTTAATTGCATTTCACCTAGTTTTGTACCAACTCCTTTCGCCATCACAGAATCGGGTCTGAACCATGCGCAAGTGGAGAAGGTGGCTTCTGAAATAGCAAGCTTGAAGGAGGTGACATTGGAGGCTAATGATATAGCCGAAGCAGCTCTATACCTTGCAAGTGACGAGTCTAAATTTGTTAGGGGGATCAATCTTGTGGTTGATGGAGCTGCAAGTTTGGCAAAGATGTAATTGGCAAGGAGTTTATTTCTAGTTAATTGGTATATATGTGCGCTCAAATAAAGGAGAATAAAAAAATATATCTGATTATTATTTTTCAATTTTTGAAATAATATTGTGTAATGACATCTTATTAGCAGATAAGTACTATGTATAATATCTTAGTTGTATTAGTTATCGTTTGTTATTGTAACTCTATCACTTTACCACTTACTGCTTGTATAAGTATTCAGCTAATTAATACTACAGAGACATAATCTTCTCTTCTCAATTATCTCTTCTCTAACTATTCTAAGTTGGTATCAGAGCCACCATGGCTAATGATTCTCTCTCTTCATCCTCTACCTCTTCATCGTCTTCTACCACTCAATTGCCATCTCTTCTTCCAGTTGTTTCTTCAAACTCGACAAACACCCAACCCACACACATTCAGCAAACTTTTTCCATTTAATTAAATTCAAAAAACTACATCATATGGAAGCTTCAATTTCAACCCTTGCTGAACTTTTACAACCTTCATGGTGTACTCAATGATGCTGAACCACCACCACCAAAAGAGGTTCAAAACACAACAACAATGACTCTCGAATCCAATCCAACATATCTTCGGTGGTTCACCAAAGATCAGTTGCTGTTTTCTTGGCTTCTCTCATCCATCTCAGAGGAGGTTTACCCATATTTAATTGGTCTCAACTCTGCTCATGATGTTTGGAAGGCGTTGGAAGTGGCTTACGGTGTGGTAAGCAATGCCCAAAGAACTCAACTATACATAGAACTCCATAATCTAAAAAAGGACGACAAATCCATTTCGGAATATTTGTTTCAAGCAAAGAAACTTGCTGATTCTCTTGCTATGGCTGGGCAGTCCCTTTCTTCACTCGAATTTGATGCCATAGTGTTTTGCCAATTGGGAGCCGACTACAATGGGGTTGTTGGAGCCCTTCAACAGAGGTCTGATCCCCCTTCATTCAATGACCTCCATGGACAGTTAGTTTCCTATGAACTGCTCTTGCAATCTCAACAAACACCTCTCTCGGCTCTACCTACAGCCCATGTCTCACAAGCCTCATCTAGTTTCCATTTTTCCGGTTCTCGTTCTCAATTTGGGGTCACTCGATCCAATCGTGGAAGAGGCAGACGTGGTGGCTTCTCTTCTTTCAATCGAGGCAGTCACCAATCATGCCAAATATGCGATTTTAGAAACCATACCGCAGCGGATTGCAGGCGGAGATTTGATCACAACTTTCAGACTCGAACTTCTCAGCACTACAGGGACAACCGTAGCAATCAGACTTTTAATCCGCAAGCAAATATGTCAATTCTTGGCCATCCTCCATCATATTCTATTGAATGGTATCCTGATACTGGGGCTAGCCATCACATCACCCCTGATATTGCTTCCTTGAGCCTTGCAGAAGAGTACAAAGGTAATGATAAAGTGGTTGTTGGCAATGGGACTGGTTTACCTATTGCACATGTTGGATTAGGTAAGCTTTCTTCTTTCTGTTCTAGACCCATTCATCTTACCAATATTTTACATGTTCCTCAAATCAGTAAACCTTTACTTTCAGTTAAGCGTCTTTGTCTTGACAATAGTTATTTTTTCGAATTTTATTTTGATCACTTTCTTGTTAAGGATTTACAGACCAAGCAAACTTTACTCCAAGGAACGGGTGAATTGGGACTTTACAAGCTGCATTCTGCCATTCCTCCATCTCCTGTTGTTCAAGCTTACCTAGCAAATTTGGAAACTTGGCATGCTCGCATGGGACATCCAAATTCCTCAGTTGTTCGTCATCTTGTTCAGCTTTTTTAGTGACCATATTCCTCCAAGAAACTCTATTCTACAACTTGTCATGCTTGTTCCTTAGGAAAACTACACCACACTTCTCTTCCCTCTACAAATAATAGAAGTTCCAAACCTTTAGAGTTAATCCATGCAGATGTTTGGGGTCCTGCCCCAATTGCATCCTTCACTGGAGAAAAATATTTTGTCATTTTTATAGATGATTTTTCATTGTTTACATGGTTGTTTCCTCTTAAAAATAAAAGTGATGTTATTTCTATTTTTCATCAGTTTCAAGCATTTGTTGAAAAAGAATTTAATTGTCAAATTAAATCTTTTAATTCCGATTGGGGAGGCGAATTTCGCCTATTATTCAATCATTTTAAGTCTACTGGCATTTTTCATCGGTTAGCATGTCCTCATACACATGAACAAAATGGCACTGCCGAAAGAAAAATAAGATACATTGTTGATATTGGTCTTACTCTCCTAAGTCATTGTTCTGCTCCTTTTAAATATTGGCAATATGCATTTGAAACTGCTACATATTTAAATAATCGAATGACATCTAAATCTCTTTCTAATGACATTCCATATAAATTACTTTTTCATAAATTCTCAAATTTTGATCTTTTTCGAGTGTTTGGTTGTGCAGTTTGTCCTTTTTTGCGCCCATATAATCGTCATAAATTTTCCTTTCGCAGCAAGCAGTGTGTTTTTCTTGGATATTCATCACATCATCATGGATATCGTTGTTTGGATAAAGACACTGGTCAGATAAACATGGCTGGGCATGTCAAATTTGATGAGCAATTTTTTCCATTCCAATCCGTGTCAACCACTTCCCAGACTCCTCCTAATCCAAGTCCAACACTTTGGCTACAGATCAGCATGCCACTGTCTTAATTCACTTGCTCCAAGGACTCCCATTCAGGTATGAATTCCTTAACACCTTCACCTCTATCTCCATCCACTTTTTCTAATAATGTGCCCTTATCCTCATCTCCATTACCGATTACACCTAAATCAATTACTTCTCAATCTCCATCCACTGCCTACTCCCTACCTATTTCAAACTCTTCGCCATCTTGCCCTCTCACCTCTCCTCACATTCTATCTAAATCACTTCCTCCTACAACAACTCGACATCAGGCCTTTAATCCTGACGAGTTGTAACTTTTTGCTGACCTCCCTAATCCTTCTACTCAAGCACCAAATGAAAGCACCGAACCTACTTAACCCAACCCACCCCCTCGCCAACACCATATGCAACTTCGAGAAACCACTCTAGCAAAAAAAAGTTTGCCCACCTTGCCGAAACAGTTCCTTCAACAAACCCTCCTCTTTCACCCAAGCCATTAAACACAAAGAATGACAACATGCCATACATCAAGAAATGGATGCTCTACTTCGAACTAACACATGGGAATTGGTTCCTGCACCACCTAATGTCAACATTATTGGTAACCGCTGGATATATAAAATCAAATGCCATGCATATGGTAATATTGAGCGGTTTAAGGCACGACAAGTGGCCAAGGGCTCGTTTGTTATTGTTTGTTATTGTAACTCTATCACTTTACCACTTACTGCTTGTATAATTATCCAACTAATCAATACTACAGAGACATAATCTTCTCTTCTCTAACTATTCTAAGCTGGTATCAGAGCCACTATGGCTATTGATTCTGTCTCTTCATCCTCTACCTCTTCATCGTCTTCTACCACTCGATTGCCATCTCTTCTTCCAGTTATTTCTTCAAACTCGACAAACACCCAACCCACATATATTCAGCAAACTTTTTCCATTAAATTAAATTAAAAAAACTACATTGTATGGAAGCTTCAATTTCAACCTTTGTTGAACTTTTACAACCTTCATGGTGTACTCAATGGTGCTGAACCACCACCACCAAAAAAGGTTCAAAACACAACAACAATGACTCTCGAATCCAATCCAACATATCTTCAGTGGTTCACCAAAGATCAGTTGTTGTTTTCTTGGCTTCTCTCATCCATCTCAGAGGAGGTTTACCCGCATTTAATTGGTCTCAACTCTGCTCTCAATTATCTCTTCTCTAACTATTCTAAGTCATCTAAAACTATATTCCTTTATCTTAAAATATTCATAAGTTAGTGTGTGGTGGCTCTGATCAAGCATACTAGCAGGAGTGTTCATGCCTATTCTTCTCTAGTCCATGCAATTAAAATGATTCTTCTGCGGGACTGGAATGTTAAAGTTCAGTTGTGCGGCTGATTTTATGCCGGCCTATGCGGCTCATGTTCCCGTTGGTTGTCATACGCTCCTAGCCCCTATTGAGGAGCTTCAAGAATGGCTTGCTCATGATGTGTATGGAGTTAGTTATGGTGGTCTAGTGCCAACTTAGTTGTTTAAGGCTGGTTTTCTTTTTTGCAAAAAAAAAAAAAAAAATGTTTGAACTGAGACTGTATTTTGTTGAATATACTATTAATTAATTATAATTAAATTTTTTTGTTGTGAACCACCGATATCTAAAGTTCACTGGATTCTAACTAATACAGTTTAACTCGGACATGACTACTAGAATGACAAAGTCTTTCAACAACTAATTTAATGTGGTTGCATATATTAGAAATTAAACCTAAAATCTCACTTAAACATGAACAACCCCTGTCAGTTAATTCCAACAATTATTGATATTTATTAATTAATTTATTTTATACATTTATCACAATGTTATTCTTGTCTTCGGAAAATTCAATGAATTGGAAAATTGAGAGTCGATTTTGGACGCAATTATTTTCCATTAAGAGGTTCTGAATACTAAAAGTAATCATAGGAAAATTCTCTTGGCTTATCATATGGAGCTGGCCATTATTGACTATATTGATTTAACTGCAAGATACCGCCAAATAACTAAAAAAAAATGGGTCAGTAAACGATGGCTTGATGGGAATGTTGACTTCTGATGTTCTTTCTAAAAAAATAAAAATTATGATGTCAATAGATAACTATTCATTTGAACAAACCATTTCATTTTCAATTGGTCTGAATGGATATATGAGAAATTTACATAATGATATTTGAAAAATATTATTTTCAAAAAAAAAAAGATTATTTTTATAAGGATAAGTGTGAAATTCAACCTCAACTTTATTCCAAAATTCACATTTAACTTTTGTATTTTTTAATCTAATAGGATATTTTTTAATTTTTTTATATACAAATAGTTGTATATATCTACAATTCATGTGTGTCTTTTTTATTTTTATTTTTTACTACATTAGGAATAAAAAAAATAGTTTATTCTTAATATTAAATTTTAACTAAAAAGAATAATTTTTTAGCATTTAAATTGTTTTTCATTTTTATTAAAATAAAACTATAATTTTATAGATATTCGTTAAATCTATATATAAATTAAATATTGAGCTCTAAAGTCATTAAACCAAAAATTTGACAAGTGTCTATCTTTATATTTGAATATTCACTTTAAATCTAATGTATCAAACCATAAAAATCCTAATTTTTATTAAAAATAAAATATTTATCCTATATTTATTTAGTATTATTTTTTAACTAAAACACTATTATACATATCTCAATGCTACTCAAATTCTAAAAATATTTATATACTACATATTTTTCTACCTTAAATCATTCAAATATTTATTTAATATTATTTAATTAATGTAAAGACAAAAAAAATCCATAATCATAGATAAATGAAAATGCCTTAGGGGGGTGGGGGGTGTTAATAAGGCAAGTGAAGGATTTTAGAAAAATAAAAATGAATTTAAGGATTAAACAAAAATTGAAAAAGATTAGAGAAGGAAGAATGATGAATACAAAAATTTAAGGAGTTCGGATTCAACAATAATCTTACGTCTCCACCTAACTTATCCTCAAGTTAGAATTTTCAATCACCCACAATCTTATTCACAAGATTGAAAATACACAAGAGTTTAAGGCTCACTCTTTCAACCTTACAAACAAGAGTTTCTAGGCTCACTCTTAAACCAAATCCCAAGTGTTTTAATGGATAAACACTTAAACCAATTCCACTTAGAAATATACCTCACTTCCCTTCTAATCTATCCCAAGAATTAGATAAAGATGAAGTCCTATTTCTATCACACAATCAACTCTCACAAGAGTTAATCAATACAATGAATATTGATAGAAAGAAAAAAGAAGCTTAGAATGCTTAGAAAATTTTTGATAATCAAAGAGTAATGTAATGTATGTTCTTGTTTATCACAACTCTAGGGCACATATATATAGATTAAACTTAAAAAATATGGCTGTTGGAGCCATTGAATATGTCTCCAACGTCTCTTTGTTTTTTTTTTTAAATTCAAAAATATGTCCGTTGGGCTGTCACCATAGAAGCAAAGCTTCAGTTGGAGCTTACTGTTGAACTTGGCTTTCTGTCACCATTGCAGCCTTGCTTCAGTCACAGCCTACTGTTCATCTCACCATAGAAGCAGTGCTTTAGTCGCATGAGCTGAGTTATGACTTGGCTTTCATTGAGAGTAATATTGTACCTATGCTTATAATCACACTTAAACTAAACATATTAAATGCTCAAAATTAAGTTTGTTAAGATTAAGATTGATTATTGCTAAGGTCAACAATAAAAGAGCATGAGAATATACGAATAAAAATAGCAAGTACTTATTTTCATACAAATATTAGTAATTATATATATATATATATATGTATGTATGTATATTTATATATACACCAAAGTCATTAAACCAAAAATTTGACAAATATCTATCTTCATATTTTAGTATTCACTATAAAATCTAATGTGTCAAACTATTAAAAATCCTAATTTTTATTAAAAATAAAATATTTACCATATATTTATTGAGTATTATTTTTTTAACTGAAACACTATTATATATATATCTCTCAATACTACTCAAATTCTAAAAATATTTATATACTACATATTTTTCTACCTTAAATCGTTCAAATATTTATTTAATATTATTTTTCGACTAAAACACTATTATATATACTATAAGACTAATCCAATAATTTTAAAAACTAATAATATTATAACTAAAAAATTATGGTAAGAAAAATTAAAGAAAATGAAATTAATATGATATATTTTATTTTTAATTTATTAAGCCAAAAATTTGAGAAGTATCTTTTTGTCATAATTCATCATTAACTTCTAAAATCTTATGTGTTGAATTATTAAAATTCACAATATTTTTCTATAAAAAAATGAAAAAAATTATTTTTATTAAAATACACATGTTTTATTTAATATAAAATACTCTAATTTAATTATATTTAAAAAATTACTCTTCATTTTCATAAAAAATAATGTCTTTTATTTTAATTGAAATATTCTATTATATTCAAATAATTTTTTTTTGTTATATTAAAAATAATATGTACTCTTAATAAAAAATAATAAGTTCTAACTTTTATATTTGATTAATTTGTAGTTTTATATTACTATAATTATTTAGTTATTTATTTTTAAATATATATATTACTTGCAGTCTGCACAAAGTGCGGATTCACGATTAGTGTTATAATTAATTCATATAATTTTTATTGATAGGTTGCATTCAAATGTGATATTTATTTTTAATAATGAATTAAAAAATTAACGAAATTTAAATTTTAACATCATCTTTAAAATATTAAATTTGAAGCATTAATTTATTAAGATCTAAGATTAGAGATACCAGAGTCAATAGACAGTCCGACCTACAAAATGTTCTTAAATTTAAAAATTAATTATAGTTTAAAAGAATTAATTCATTCACAGGAAAAAATGGAAGAATATATATATATATATATATATATATATATATATATATATGTTGGAGATCAATATTCTTAACTTTAAAAATGAAATCCTTTAAAAAAAATGAAATGAATATATTGGTAAAAAAAAAAAATCACGATTCCCATATAGTGAACTAATTTAAAAAACTCCAATTGAAAATATGTATAGTTTCTTTTCATCACTTTTTCATTACTAATTAAAATGTCTATCATTACCATTAATTTTGTAAAGCCTATAGTATAATTCAATGTACTAGAGGGTTTTATTCAATTCTCTTAAAATATTTTTTTACTCATATTTTTATTTAAAACATTATAGACTTTAAAAATGGTGAAAGTATTATATATATATATCACAAGTATTTAAATGCAGTTTTGTTACTCTCATTTCAAGTGATTGCCATTAATGGATTTAATTTGATTACTGCAGTCTAAAATATTTCTCATTGAAAAAAAAAAATTACACTATAGAAAGTAAAAACTTTAATATTAAAATTTTCTTTTTAATTTTTGTGTTGTTATTATTATTATTAAAAAGAAGAATAAAACATATATTAATTTTTGAACTAATTAAATAATAGTATATTGATGATCTACTAATCAAGATGTTGTATATTTAGTAGAATAGGACGTTGCGTAGAGAAAAAAAATGATAAAAAGTGGTTTTCTTTGATATTTTTTTGAAGTTAGTTTAATAAAATTTAAACCATTCAAATTCTTGCATTTAAACAGACCATAAATGAATCAACCACATACTATAAACACCTTGAATTAACATGCCACTTGCTACTGTTTCTTCTTTCTTCTTCGCTTCTCTACAGTTTTTTTTTTTATTTTTTTATTTTTTAAATAACAGTGTATAACGTTAATTGGTTGAAGAAAGGCCATTTCTGACCATCTATTTTTTGTCATATCCATTTCTGACCATCTTTTTTGTCATATTTTGGCCATTCTTTCCTTTTTATATATTTTTAATGTTTTTTCCCTCAAAATAAGTCATAGTTGTATTAGATTTAGGGTTGAATCTTTTTTTTTTTTTTTTGTCATGGAGGTGGAGGAAGAGGTGGATTTGGACCCCACCTCCTAAAAATATATATTTTTATTTAAAACATTATAGACTTTAAAAATATATATTCAACAATTTAGAATCCTTTCACAATTTCATCTTTGAGAAAGTGATGATATTTCAGTTGAGTCCATATCCCCTGCTTGCCCACTATATAAACACATTCGTGGATAGGATACAGAGCATAAAAAAATTAGAGCAGTGAATAGAAACAATTAGTGGCAAGAAAGAAGGTTATAACTTAGTATAGATAATCAAGCCTTACCCTCTGTTGGTCTCTTCCCCTGATCCTACTCAACACCTGTGCAGCCTGATCATCAATCAAACCAAAAAAAGAACATGGAAGGCTCTTCCTTGCAAGCACCTATTCCCAAAAGGTAACATAATTCAACTTGCTTATCAACACCTGTTCGTTTATTTAGCGGCACTTTTTATATACAACAAATAATTGCATTGCCAAAGGCAGATACATATATATACCCAGCTATTCTTGAAAGCACTGTTTATATAAGCAGGTTAGAAGGCAAGGTAGCATTGATAACAGGAGGTGCAAGTGGCATAGGTGAGAGCACTGCCAGGCTTTTTGCCAAGAATGGTGCTAAAGTTGTGATTGCAGATGTCAAATCCGATTTGGGTCAATCTGTAGCTGCGCAAATTCAATCAGAGTTCGGACAACCAGTTTCCTACGTTCACTGCGATGTCACTAACGAATCTGATGTCGAAAATGCTGTTAATACAGCAGTTTCATTGCATGGAAAGCTTGACATAATGTTAAACAATGCAGCAATTGCAGGCTGTGCTGAAGCAGATATAGCATCAATTGAACATGAAAAT
>CATIWK010388551.1:0-11044 GCA_949634005.1 Mallotus japonicus
AATAATTTTATAAAGAAAAGAATAAAATATTATAAAATAAACATATAAAATATCATATCTTTTGTATATCAATTATGGGAGTCCTTCTAAATTAAAGCAACGAATTCAATATATTAAATATTGGAAGTTTAGTAAAAAGAAGAAATATATTAAAATAGAGGGAAGCAAGAAAAAAAAATAGTAGGATTACTTGATGATAATTTTATTATTTTAGTTTAAATATATATATAGAGTATAAATAGGTACCTTAAACAGTTCAAAAAAAATACTAACGCTAACAAATAAATATTTGTGCTATTGTTCTTCCTCAAATCAAGGAAATATATTTGTGTTGTTAATAGTATACTCCCAATAAAATACCATAAATAAAATACCATAATTTTGACCGATAAACAAGCTATAAGTAGTTTCCAAAAACAAAATGTGGGCCCTTCCTTAATTTACAATTTTACTTTAATTGAAATACAATTATTTTAACATAAAACTAAATAATCATTAAAAAAAAAATTAAAACAAATTATATATATATGGGGCCCTTTATTTTTTGTGGGGCCCTAGGCATAGGCCTTAGTGGCCTATGCCTAGAGGCGGCAGTGCCCAACACAACTCTCCCACCTTCATTAAGTTATGAATTGAGGCAATCTTCAGTACCTAGGACATAAGAAGAAGTGAGGCAGGGATTTGAGTCATCTGGAAGCCAAAGCTCAGTCCAGATACTAATACGATGACTTTGCCTGACACGCCAAAAAAGACCATTCTTGACCAAACTTTGCGAACCAAGAATGCTAGTCCAAATGAAGTTAGGGTTATTTCGCAATGTAGCATTCAAGAAATTAGAATTGGGGAAATAACGAGCTTCAAAAATCCGGCTGACAAGGGAATGAGGCTGTGAATATAAACGCCAACCATTTTTCCCCAACATAGCAAGATTAAAATCATGGATTTTTTGGAAACCCATACCACCCAACACTTTAGGCAAACACAACTTGTCCCAACATATCAAATGAATACCCCGAGAATCACTCTGCTTCTTACACCACCAGAAAGCATTAACCATCCTTTCAAACTCAACACAAAACTATTTAGGAACCAAATATACAGTCATTGCAAAAGCAGGAAGAGCCTCAGCTACAGTCTTGATAAGAATCTCTTTCCCCGCTCTAGAGAGGAACCTACCTTGCCAATGATTCAACCTAGATTCCAATTTATCCTTCAAAAATGAAAAATTTGCCTCTTGTTTCAACTAATACAATATGGGAGGCCCAAGTAGTTTCCTGGACAGTCCTTTGCTTTAACCCCAAGAACATGACATACATCATCTTTTAAGGAGGCCACAGTATTCTTACTAATATGAATGGAAGACTTGCCAAAATTAACTATCTGACATGAGGCTCTTTCATAAATAGCAAGACAATATTTAATGTATTGACTCTCCATCCGATTAGCTTTAAAGAACATAAAGCTATCATCCACGAAAAAAAGATGAGAAATTGACGGGGCACCATGAGCAATCTTGCACCATGAATCAAACCTCGTTGCTCATGATTCCGCAACAAGGAAGATAAACCCTCTGCACAAAGTATAAAAATATAAGGCGAAAGAGGACAACCTTGTTTTATGCCTCTTTGTGGAACAATTGGACCCAATTCACTTTCATCATATAAAATGGAGTACTTCACAGTAGAAATACATATCATGACCCAATTTATCCAACGAGAAGGAAAACCCATCCGGCACATAATATTTTTAACAAAGCCCCACTCAATACGGTCATATGCCTTAGAATCGTCTTATTTGATTAAAAAAAAGGACTTCAATCGTTTTTATACTCCTCTCATGGGTTATTGCCACACGTCAATCATCATTCTTTTGATCACAGATTGATAGGTGGAACACTGCGTATATTAGGAAAATTCCACACCAATAAAAATACTTGCTCCAAATATAACATATATGATTTTTTGGAAAATAAGAAAAGGGTGGTGATTTTTGCACTCTAACACTTTATATTCACACTCTATTATTCATGTATTTAAAGTGAAAAAGACACTTATATCCTCATCTTCCATATCTACTTTTTATTGTAATTTTTTTTTTTAAATTTTGACAGAGCTTATTGCACTCTCCCCAGTTATAAATTGTATTCCATTATTTATATTAGAGATAAATGACTTCATTACCTTATATCAAAAGATTCTACTTCCTTAATTTAATTGATATTTGTAAAATTTCTTTTAATTATTTTGTTTTATAATAATTTGTTAATACATGTAATATTTTTAGTATTATGTTCTACCACTTTATTAAAAATTTTAATAAAAAATTAAAATCAAAATTATCATAAAATTTTTTTTATCATGTATAAACAATTAAAATGTTAATACAAATAAAAAATTAAAATAAACATTTTATGACTATATTAATAAAGAAATACAACTGTTTTTAATAAAATTTTAGTCATATAAGTCAAAGGTATTATACACTAACATAACTAATTAATAAAATTATAAATAGTTGTTAGTGATGACAATATAAAAACTATTCAATTCAAGTAAATTATTTGCATTCAAGTTATTAAATTTTTATCATGTATAAATAATTAAATAATTTTTTAAGTCAGTATTGATTGTTGTGAAAAATACATTTTTCATGTCTTAATCAAATAATAAAGCACAATTATTTTGAATTAAGGGTAATTAATCATTGAAATTGCAAATGAAGTCAAAATGGAGTGCAATTATTAATAAGAAGAGTGTAAGAATCCCCACCCATAAGAAAAACATCATTTTATTAGTTTTTCAATAACTATTATAATTTAGAAAATTTTAAAAAATTATTTTTTAAATTAGAAAATATCACAACTAAACAGTTAGTTCTATTTTATAGTTTTTTTTATTTTTAAAACACACATTAGTTTCCATAACTAAATAGGCTCTAAGCAATGTGGTTTGATCAAACCCATTTCTAACTTTATGAATTCGGCTAAAAGGACTAATAGCTTTCATCCTACGTTTATAAACCTGAAAACGTCCAATCATTGAATTCGAAGAAACAAGATTCTGAAATTTTAGTTCTCAAAGACAATCTGAATTTTTATGAACAAGGATAAATATGTTAACCGATTAAAGAGGAGTATATTACTTTTTCCAATATATCACTAGATTCTTTAGTTAAATTTATAAAATGGAATAATGACTTTGTCAGTCTTTAAAGATATATGAATTTTTCAATCAAATCTTGTAAGATCTAACTTTTTCAATTAAGTTCATAAAATTTTTAAAAATTGCAGCGTCAATCTTATGCTGTCAAATTTGACAGTATATTATTGATATGTCAATTACTTTACAAATTGTTTCAAAATGGTCTGCTATCATGTCATTCCATGTTATATAGTACTCTGACTTATCGTTCCACATCAACCCTATATCCTACGTGTCAATAACCACGTTATCTTTTAACTCTGCCATGTCTCCATAAAAGATATCACTACTTTCTCCACATTCTTCTTTAACCACAACCACGACCACAACAAACGATTTCAAAAGCCAAGTAATCACTTGCCTGATTAAACTCTCAGACCACAAACATTGTGTTGATATCTTAACTCTCCTCTCTAACTCTCATGATAACTTGCTCTCCCTTCACTTTTTCAAGATGATCTTCACCATTACTTACCGCCTTTGTGACCTTAACTTCGCCATGCGCTCTGCTTGCATCGAAGCCACCTCTACCATGTCCTTGCAAATCACTGAGCCTTTGTTTTCTTCTCTATTGAAACCGCTCATTACGATTATGATGGTTGAGAGGGATTTTAATTGTCAGATAGATTCTGCTATGTGTTTAAGGTGGAATGACGGTTAATAAGATAATAGCAAATGAGCAAAAGAAGAATAAAAATTTAAATCCAATTGATAATACAACAAAGTTTAAAACACAGCTTAGAAGTTCTTTTACACCTAAATGCCACTCTAATTTCTCTTCTTTTTTTCCTATTATTGTTCATTTGCTTCTTCTGTATCCAATTTAGGTGATGGTTTAATTTTTATTTTTGTTGATAAACTCTATTTTTTACCAAATTGAATTATTAGCTATGTATTGCTTTATTTTCAAATTGAATTTGACTTGATTAGTGTAACCATTACAAATTTTTGGGGTAATTTCAGAGAGCATATTTGATTTAGGGAGCAGATCTGAGGATTCTTCAACATATGTACAAGTCATAGCAAATAACTGTGATGTAGCCTTCTTCCAGCCTTTCTTACAGGTTTTGGAGTCCCTTGCTTGACATGCACTTTAGCTTCCCTTTATCCACCAATCCAGTAAGCTCTATTGTAGCTCCATCTTTAGTAAAAGAGAGCTTCATTTGATTGAAATCAAATAAAATAGGGTTGTGATGTTTCATCCAATCAACGCCAATCACCATATCGTGACCACCCAACTTAAGCACTCTGAAATCATATTTGAATTCATGGCCCTGCATCTTCCATTGAAAGCCTTTACAAGAACGCCTACTTATCATATTTTGACCATTTGCAACAATGACAAGAAGAGTTTTCCCTTTTTTTAATGTCATTCCCGCCTCCTTGACCATTCTTTCTTAATCAAATTTTTGTGAGAAGAGGAATTAACAAATAAGGCAAGAATCAATTTAGCAGCTATGGAATCATTGACATAAGATGCTTGTATATTAGAAATCCAAGTGGGAATGATCATGCTAGTCAAGGAATAAAATGTTGCTGCTGAACCCTCACAATCTCGACGAGAAAGAGCATCAACAACTCTATTATCAATGCGTTTCTTATAAACAATACTATAACTGAGTCCCAAAATTTTTGTCATGCCCTTTTGTTGTAGAGAAGTATGTAACCGCTACTGTAAAAGATGTTTAATGCTCTCATGATCAGTGCGAATAACAAAATGAGAGTTTTGGTGATAATGCCTCCACTTTTATACAACCATGACAATAGCTAATAACTCTTTCTCATAGATAAAAAGGCTTTGATGTCTAGGACTGAGAGTTTGACTTAAAAAAAGCCAATGGCCTACCATTTTGCATCAACACAGCACCAATACCAGTATTACAAGCATATGTTTCAAGAATAAATTGCTGAGAAAATTCGGCAAGGCTAAAATAGGTGCACTAGTCATAGCTTGCTTAAGAGTTTGAAATGCTTCCTCAGCTTGAGTAGTCCAAACAAAAAAGTCCTTCTTTAAGAGCTCAGTTAAAGGTTTAGAAATTAACCCATGTGTTGTATAAACTTTCCGTAATACCCAATCAATCCAAGAAATCCCCGCAAAGATTTAATTGACTTAGGTCGTGGCTAATTAACCATGGCTGCAATCTTCTTAGGATTAGTACAAACACCTTGAGCTGAAATAATATGGCCTAGATACTCAACCTGATGTTAGCCAAAAGTGCATTTAGAAAGCTTAGCATATAACTGATTTGACTGTAGTAAATCAAAGACAATTTTGAGGTGAATCAAATGGGACTCCCAAGTTTGGGTGTAAACTAAAATATCATTAAAGAATACCAGCACAAATTTTCGAAGCTAATTAGCAAAAACTGAGTTCATTAAGGCTTGAAAAGTGGCAGGGGCATTCCTTAGCCTAAAAGGCACGACTTTGAATTCAAAATGACCTTGATGAGTTCTAAATGCAGTTTTATGAATATCCTCTAGCTTCATCAAAATTTGATGGTAACCAGCCCGTAAATCAAGTTTAGAAAAATACTTGGAACCAGCTAATTCATCAAGAAAATCATCAATTACTTGTATAGGAAACTTATCTTATATGGTGAGATCATTGAGTTGCCTGTAATCCACGCAAAAACACCAAGTACCATCTTTCTTTTTCACCAAAAGAACAATACTAGCATAAAGGCTGTGACTGGGCTGAATGATTTGACTTTGCAGCATTTCCTTCACCAATTTCTTTATTTCATTCTTTTTCACATGAGAGCACCGATATGGCCTTATATTCACAGGTTTTGAATTTAGTTGTAGAGGGATGGCATGATCATAAAACCTGGAAGGAGGAAGTCTCATTGGATCTTTAAAAATGTCTTTATAAGCATCCAACAAGCTTTGCAAATCTGTACTGAAATAAATGACTGTCGTGGTTCTGCTTGCAAAGAAAATAGCTGAGCCATTCCCTTTCTTAATCAACTTATGTAATTTCTTGCCACTCATCAAATTAATAGAGCCAGTATTTTTTTATCCCTTGAATCAAAAATGGTTTACCATTTTTATGAATTGTCACCTACTTCAATATGTAATCAGAAGTAATTGGATTGTAGCGTATCATTCAATCAGCCCCTAATACCATGTTATGAGAGAATTATTGATCTTGCATAGTCCAAGTAAACCCCAAGCATTTCTGTGTGCTCAGTAACAATTTTACATTTCATCTCCTCAGCCAATTTTCTTATAATAAAACTATGAGTACTGCCCCATCCATTAAAACCATATTGCTAATAGACATGTGCAACTCACTTTCATCTTCAGAATCATAATACTCTACTCCTGGTTCAGGTTCAGGAACGATACTAGGCTCTTCGGTCTCTTCTATTTCTTCTACATTTAGTGTAAGTAATTGCCTAGCTTTATATTGATGGCCTAGAAAGAATCTGTCCCCACATTTATAACAAGTACCAGGTTGTTTTTTTATTTCAATTGGTTTAAGTGGAAGGTAATTGTTTGGTTTGGAATTTGGATGGATACTACCAGAATTGGTAGTAAAATTATTCTAAGGAGTTTGGGAATGAGCAAAAGTTTTAAGGTTGGAATTGGTTGAATAAGGTTTGAAAGAAGTTCTTTAGGTAGGATTGAAGGAATTAAAGGCAGGTTTATATAGATATCTGGTTTGGGACAAGGCTTGAATTTGTTTTCTTGTAATTCTGATTGTTCAAAGGCTTGGTATAATGATTCGGGTTTCAGCATCTTAACCATGGGTTTCAAGGCTTCATTCAGTCCACTAATGTAACTTTGGACAAAATAAGCTTCATTTAATCCTGGTACATACTTCATCATTAAGGATCTAAGCTCCTCAAATCGTTCCTAGTACTCCATTATATAACCATCTCATTGCAATTTATTAAACTCTTGAATAATTGCATTTACCCTCTTTTCCCCAAATCGTTTCATCAAATCCTCAACAAATACTTCCCAAGAACTACTCTCATTATTAACCAACCATCCTTGAAACCACAGGTCCACTCTTTCAGAATAATCTACTTCTATCTTTTGCTGATCACTGACTTCATTTATTGCAAAAAATTTCTCGCACTTCCTAACCCATCCTCCAGTATTAGCTCCATCAAATATGGGTATATCTAACTTCAAAAAATTAGGTCTGAACTCATTTGTATTGTTATTCTCAAAGATATTTCTGCCTCTAGGAGTAGGCAAGATCCAGTACTCAAATTATTTCCATACCCATTTCTAACCATTCCTCACATTATAATTTCTTTCACTATTTAACACATGAGGACTTGTATCAATTGGGTTTTCAGTAGTTTTACCTTTGTTTGATTGCTGCAGAAGATCCATTAATTGTTTAAACTGTAAAGCAAGATCATCCACCTTCTTATCTAGAGATGACACTCTATCCTGGACATAACCCAACTCATGATCCTCAATTTCATCATATGGTATATCAGCTGCTACATTCTTATTTTTTTTTCGATTTCTATTCTTAACTATGGAAGCAATAGATTCCCCAAGATCAGAGTGTTGCTCTGATACCAAATTATTGTGACCTGTAGTCTTCATCATAATAATGAGGGAGAAAAGTAGAAGGAAGACGAAGAAGAAGAAGGAGAATCAAGAATAGAGAACAAAGGAGAAGAAGAAACTAGAATATGAGAGAATAGAAAGTTGTTATTGATCAAAAGTTGTTCATGCAATACAGTTGTTACAGTATATATTCTCTCAACTAAGATACAACTCTTTAACCAATCACAATACAACTTTACAATTATGTTACAAAACAAAACAAACTTGCCAGCTCAACAATTAATTCCACTAAACTAACTACAAGGCTATATTGCTACTAATACACTAGCACGTAGACAATTATTGCTTCCACATAATAAGCCTTCACTGTGCCATGAATTCACTGTACAAATATAACATTAGAGTTGAAATATTTGCTCTAAATATGTTCAATAAATAGGAATATAATTGGGGATTTTTATTATGTGAGGATTTCCTATTTGATGGGAATTAATCCAAAGAGCAAAAATTTAAAGTAAAATTCATGATTCTGATTAGTATGTTACTGTTTTGCATTGCCCATCCACCAATAATTTAGCAATATTATGCTGCCATTTTTTTTATTTTTGGTGAAGGGCTAACATATTCACCTACTTACCTATTTAATCTTGGGTCTTAGTATTTGCTTTAACTTGGGTGGGTAAGGTGTTGGTCTGTAGGAAAATCAGCAGTGAAGGTGTTAGGGAAGCTGACGTTAGTGGAAAAGCTAGGAGTTGGCTAAGGACCATAGTTGTCTGCTTGAGTTGTTGGAGAACATGAGTTTTGATAAGGTATATATATATATATATATTAGATTTCTTGGTTTTATTTCATTGCTAACATGGCAGTGGTTTTATGGTGGCATCAGATGTATTTTGAAGATTTAAAAGAGGCATAATACATTTGCAGCCTCTTGTACTTGGCATAATTTATCAGTTTGGCACCTTAACTTATATTTTTACCATTTCAACACTTAAACTTGCATAAAATGCACTAGTATGTACTAATCTAATGACATAATGCATCCACTACCCCCTGTACTTGTCAATTTTTGTCTCCACCTCTACTGGAAATTTTTTGTCAGTCAAATCCTTGAGATGTGGCACATGCTGATTTACTATTTCATGCCACTTGTGCTGACAGGGTTTCAAAATTGTATTTTTGGCTAGTTCAGGTGTTAAAATTGCAAAACTATAAGTTGAGGTGTCAAAATGACAAAAAGTTACAAGTACAGGGGGGGCTATAAATGTATTATGCCTTTAAAAGATGATTGATATGCCATCAGTCTATTTTGAGAAAATTTACAAAGTAATTGACACGTCAATGAATTATGTTAATTTTGGCAGTTTAGTACTAATGTTATAATTTTTAAAATGTTTATGAATTTAATTGAAAAACTTAGATCTTATAAGATTTAATTGAAAATTTTGTATATCTTGTAGGACTGACAAGGTCAGTATCCTTACAAAATTATCGTAGTTGTCAGAAAAGGAGTTGTTTGAGAGCAAATATATTTTTGTATTGTGTTGTCTACGAATGAACTTAAAACTGCAATAATTAATTTTCATTCTTAAACTCCAAATCTCTTTCATAATAGCTTTAATTTCCTATGGACAAGTCTTCTCACCTCTTTGATAAGAAGATATAGCTGCATAATTCTCAAACTCTATTATTACTTTTATTGAAGCCAAGGTTCATAGTGTATCGAACTGCATTTCTAATACATAAGGTTTTAGCAGATAAAGTAGAGTTACACATAGTTTGTTAGTAGTAGAATGCACCCAAGAGATAAAAAGTCATCTGACTTGCTTTAGCCACTTTGTTAAATGATTAAATTTAAAAATTTCCCAAGAAAAGGAGGAGACCATCTATCCAACTAAAAACTCATAAGCATAACAAGATTTTTTTTTATTATTTGATATCCATACTTACTACATTTGTTGAATTTCATGCCACCATCTTTTATCCTTATTTGCTATTTCAAATAGATTTTGTTTGATGTTTTAAAAGATCTTCCGATTATGAGCTTTCTATATAAACCAACAAATTCCTACAATAAAATTAATATGTTTCAATCACCCTTGATGTTATAATATTTTAAATATAGCCACCCATTGTAACATCCTTGCCCCCAACCATAAGCATTTTATTTAAATTTGTATGCATAAATATAATTCACTTGGACATATGCATCTCAAATCATTCCATTTGAATATGTGTATTTCACATTCCTTTATTTGTTTTGTATTTTCCAAAGTGAATTGCAATGATATACTTGAGTATGTGTAATATAGGATGCATTTGGGGGTATTATAAAAAAATTGAAAGTTAAGTCAATAAATAAATATGTAAAGAATTGAATCTAGTTGACTTGTTTACATTACTTTAGGAATAAATTGAGCTTTTGCATAGAAGGGGGATTGATTTGAAATTTTGCTTAATATTTGATTAGAATATAATAATTAGAATAAATAAAATAAAATAAATAAATAAAAGGGGAGGGGGGCTGGAACGTGGAAGTAGGAAAAAAAAAAAAGTAAGGAGAAGGAAAAGAGAAAGAGAAGAAGAAGGAAGAAGAATGGGAGAAATTCTAAGGTTTTCTAATTTTGGCAAAGGTAAGTGATTTCATCTTATTTTCTTGTATAATTCTTCCCTCTTTATATGCTAATCATAGTAATTAGAAAGAATTAAAAAGGGAAATAAGCTAATTGATTTTGAAGATGAATATGGTTCTTCATGTTGAGAATTCTTATTTATAGCTAAAAATTGCACTCAAGTTTTCATGGTTGTAAAAGAAGAATTAGCTGAAGTGCAAAACATGAAACTTGTGGGTTTATGTCTCATCTTCATGTCTTTAAAAGGGTTTTATGAAATAACAAGTATGTGAAATTCTATGGAAGTTTATTTGGGACTAGTTTGGGTACCCGTTACAGCAGGCTATCTGATGCTCATTGGTTATTTTGAGGATGTTAGAGACTGATTTAGACAAAGTGATAAACATGCGTTTTGTTCCTTTATATGTTATCTAAAAACTTGTGATACATTTTGGTGAAATAATATGTGTGTAATGAGAAATTGTCCTTGGAGTGCGACTGATTCTGTTTGCTACGTCTGCAGGCAGTCCGATTTTTACTAGTTAATATGAGGACCTTAAAGGCTGAATAATTGGAGAATCAATTATATTGATATTAGATTATAAAAATATATAATATATTTTCTCTTTTATAATCTAATATCAATATAATTGATTATCCAATTATCCATTTTACATTCTAACCATTAATTTTTTT